>APFE030785422.1:0-15647 GCA_000404065.3 Pinus taeda
CCAAGGTTTTTGTAGGTTATTGGCAGGTGCATCCAACATCCCGGAGTCAAGTGATACAGATCAATCTGAAACCATCAATCAGGTAAGTGTCATTGACTCTGAATCACAGTATGTTGATTTAATATTTTACTTGAAAAATGGATATGCACCTCCCAACCTATCCTACAAAAACAAAAGGGCAATAAGATTAAAAGCGAAAAATTTTACCATGATTGATGATGTTCTGTTTAGGAAAAATTATGACTCCGTTTTACTAAGATGCCTTGAAAAACAGGAAGCACAAAGGGTCTTGCAGGAATTGCATGACGGACCAGCAGGAGGCCACTTCGGAGCTGATACCACTGCTCACAAAGTCATCCATGCTGGGTATTATTGGCCCACTCTGTTTAGAGATGCTCACGAATATGTGAGGAAATGCCAAAATTGTCAAACTTCAAGTGGAAGACAAAAGAAATCAGCTTTCCCTCTGCAACCGGCCAACATTGAACAACCATTTGAGCAATGGGGATTGGGCATTATCGGAGAAATTACCCCTAATTCTTCCAAACAACACAAGTATATCCTTACTGCTACCGATTACTTTACCAAGTGGGTTGAAGCGATTCTGTTAAAGACAACAAACTCTGAAGCCATTACTGAATTCATAAATCAATTCATCATTACCAGGTTTCGTGTCCCGAATGCTCTCGTTTTTTATAATGCATCTTACTTTTCAGGCAATGCTATGTTTGATTTCGCAATTAAAACAGGTTTCAAACTCAAATATTCTGCTAACTATTATCCTCAAGGCAATGGTTTAGTCGAATCTACAAACAAAAACCTTATCAAAATTATCAAGCGAACTATCGAACATAATCACAAGACTTGGCACAAATCTTTAATATTTGCACTATGGGCTGACAGGATAACACATAAGGCTTCTATAGGTTCTTCCCCATTTAAACTCGTTTATGGGAAATAAGCTATACTACCAACAAATCTTATTCTTCCTTCTCTAGCCCTAGTTCAATTTATTGAAGAAAATCCTTCTTCTTCTTTACAGTTTAGACATGACCAAATCCTAAAATTGGAAGAAGAAAGAGAAAAAGCCAAAATTATTCATGCCAAACATCAGCAGATCATCAAAACATCATTTGATTCAATTTCATCTGGTTCTAAACAATTCCAAGTCGGTGATTTAGTTCTGAAATGGGACAAAGCCCATGAAGATAAAGGAAAACACACCAAATTTCAGAAGATGTGGCTTGGACCGTTTTAGATCTGTGAAAAGATAGGCCATTCGACCTTCATGCTACAAGATTTATCAGGGTTGAAAGATTCTCTCCCTGTTAATGGTCTAATCTTAAAGAAAATTTTCAACTGAGGAAGTAACCCCTTCTCCTTTTAATAGTATTTTTATAGTTTGTAGCAAAATTAGAAAATAAAACTGTAAGGCATTTTCTATTTGACCTTTGTTGTATTCAAAGAGTTTCTAAAAAACAAGCTATGCGATATTTACTTTTAAATAAATAGAAGTATTAAACAAAAGGAATGATTTCTAGGAAATTAGTTATAATTGCATTCTAAAACTACACTACAATCCTAGTAAACCCCTCTTGAAGTTTATAAATCTTGTAAATCTTTTTAGATTTTTAAATTGGTTATAAAAGGGTTATTAATATTAAAATAGAAGCTAATCCAAATTCAGCATCTCAAACTCTTACCTTGTCATCCATCATATCTTAAGGAGGAAAATTGTTTATCCCATTTACCCAAGTTCACGATTATTCAGGGTGTAATTCCAAGAATAATGGGTATAAAAGTTGAGAGGTCTTATTACAAGCCTGCTTACCATGTTCATAAGGAAACAATTTAGCCGACATTACCAATACTGCATACCAAAACAGGGTAATGGCTTCAATTGTAAGACAAGGGGTCTCATCACGAGCCAGCTTGTTCGGTTAGATTACTACCAGTGAATGGCATTGTCACCTAACTGGCCACCACACCAGGGCAATGACTTTTATCTTACAAAATAGCAGAAAATGAAAAGAAATGTGGAAAAACATGTTTTGAATTCATTCTGTTAATCATTCTCTGAAGTGAATGGGACAATAAACAACCATATGGTTTAAAGGTATCCCTACTGAAACTATGGACGTTTGCTGGCAGCAGAGGCTCTACCTGTGACAAAGAGAGTTAATTTTACTAGCTGATTTGGAAAAAGTTTTCTGTTTTATCAATATCAACCATAAAACGCCAATTTGGAATCTAGAATGTCTTTATTTTTAACAAAAGAGGCAATTAGCGAAGAAAGTTTTGTTTTGTCTGGAATGCAACTATACCTAGTTATATTAGAATTTTCCCTTTTGAATGAAATTTCTATTTTGAAAAAGTATAAGTATTTCTACACTTTTCAGAGATAATTGTTTCTTCCAGCGAATCACCAATTGTTGTTCCATACAACAACCCCCCATTTCATATCATTACTATTCCAAAATCATAATGTGAAATGGGTCCCTTTTAATTTTTGTTTCAAATTGGTATCAATTTAGAGTTCTATTTCAAAAAATGCTCGAATAAAAGGAAACATTATTAAAAGACCTTTCTAAATAAAACCAATCAAAAATCCCAATATAAAACGATTTATCTTTATCATTGCGATAAAGCGATCGCAAGATCGCATATCGCAATGACAAAGAAAGCACAACTTAAGGGACATCTTGGTTTTCGCTGATGCGAAATCGCTATCGGATATCACCAAAAGAATAAAGTAACATAAGCAATAACCCTTGCTCCGATGCGATGCGATATCGGCAATCGGCAATCGGAAATCAAACTTAAATGCAAAAAGCCTCCCCCTCGCCCGATGCGATGCGAGATCGCTATCGACGATCGACGACTCACCATGCCCTCATTCTAAGCGGCCCTACTAGCTATTTCTGACGCAATGCGATATCGTTATCGCCGATAGGGGATTCCAAACGAAACCAATGCAATAACGTAGCATTTCCCTGATGCCCAATTGTGAAATGGGTAAAAAGCGCAATTTTCAAGGTAATGGTCATAAAGACAGTTTAATATAATTTATTCGTAATTAAGGCAATATCCTTTGAAAATCTGCTCATCCGCGTTCAAACCGCCAAATCGCCCAAGGCATGCTTCAAATAAATCATTCAGCCATTAACCGAAGTGACTGGTATTAATGAGATTGACAGGCCATAACGACCATTTAATGAAAACAACAGGCTTGCGATCTATCTACGGATTTGATCCTAAGGCCACCTCAAGTCAATTGATCTCTATGAATGCATCCAAATATATATACTTCATGCTGTTCAATTCATGTTATTGTTGTCTGTGTTACGCCTATCTTTCGCTCTGTGCAGGATTCTTCTACAGAGACAGAATTAAGTGGGATGGGAAAGAAATCCAAGAAAACTACAATGCCCACTGCTCCGCAATCCGCAGGGCAAGCTGTCATTGATCCAAGCGGAAAAAACAGAAGGCTTATATCAGATACAACATGCTTAGGACTTACCAGGACCACTTGGCAAGGGACTTATAATTTGATTGGAGCAGAAGAGCCAAAGGTGACTGGAATAGAAATTTCATGTGATAATACCAGCAAATCTGATGCTAATTGAAAAGACTTGGCCGACTCCTTTCTACACAGAATAGCGTCTCGGGAGCAAATTATTCCTTACACGGATGTGGTAAGGTGGGCAATCCAAGAGCTCCCAATTATCAACAGATTGTTTAGCACTGCAGACGGGAGGATTTTCGGTTCTTTTCGAGCCGAAGATCTAAGGCTAATGTATCACTTACCGGCAGAAGAGAAGAAATATAATGCTGCATTTCTGGAGAAATTTCGAGCAGAGAACGAGACCGAGTCTGAACGAATTCGAGGCTGGAGACAAAATCCAGCAAAACATAAGTATGAAACCTCGGGTAAGTACTCAGTTGACTCCCTGTGTTCTCCTTACTGTTATGCTGGAATTATGATGTGTAGGCTATGGGGATTGCATGACTCTGCCAATTTTATCATAGAAATGGTTCCCCTAATGGAGGCAGCATGTAGTGGAGAAATTATGGATTGGGCGGTTATATTATCCGACAAGTTAGCTAAAGCCATCCTCGATTTCAGGTCTAACTATCGTGTCACAGAGAGGATTATTCTGCCATTTTATTACAGTGCCTATGTGATGGATGTGTTGTGTTTTAATTCTGAGTTTCTTGTGCTGGGATGGAGGTGGACGTCGCAAGACCCCACACCCATTCACATATATTGTCAAAAACTATGGAAGACTAGTTATAAGCACCACCTGTACCAAATCTGCAACGGTTTTATGTTGCCAATTCATTATTCCATTTTTAATAATCCTGCCCCGAAGATTTCTGAGCAAGCAGGGGTAGATTTGACTGCAGTAGCAAGTTGGTTTGGGGAGGAGAAATTCACCTACATCAAATTTTTTGGCAGTCAGGCCAGGCCGCATGTGCTACCACTTTACATCCCCAATAAGCTACTTGCCAGGGAAGTAGCTTGTCAAATCAATGCTGAAGGGGTTACTCAGACCCTGAAAAGAGCTAAAAAACATGTTTGGCCCTCTTTTCCATTACGAATTGGAATTTATACCCTGCATGACATCAAGCATACAGAGAAGGAAGCTGGGAAAATGAATTTGCTCACTCTGGCTACTCTGCCAAGCAAGTAGTATGATCCAAGGAAGATCACTTACAATGCGCTTGACCAGGCCAAATTGGCCAAGGTCGAGCACAAAGAAGACAAATTCGAGGATTTGTTTGCATCGGCCGAATCGTTGTATCAAGTCAAGTCGCTTGCCAGAAATGTGTATAATGATGAAGGGCTAGTCGAATTTAACAGAATTAGAGAACAGAGGTTGCAAACTCTGCCTCTAGACCTATTAGCGACTGTTCCGACGACAACAAGATCAAGCGAGCCTGAGCAGCGAAATAATACGCCACCTCCTACTACATCAAAGCAGCAGGAGGAAGTGCATAGCCAGAGGCAGGAAGTAACCCAGGAAAATGTGCAGCGACAAGAAGAAACCCAGGCGAAAGCCCAAGAAGAGAGAAACTCTAAAAATAATGATGATACACTGGTTGATCCGAATTTTCTCCAACAATGGCAGCAATTCAGTACAATCATCAACAACCTAGAGTGCTCGAAAGACGATGAGGTTTCTAAAGAAGGCGACACGCAAGAAGCGACATCGAAACCAGTTTCGGGCAAAACCAGCGGCCTACCCAAATCAAAAGAAACAGAGATAATTCCTAAAGATCCAACGGGAGAAATCATTTTGCAAATTGAAGAGATCCCCCCTTTAGATGTATTTTATAGCCCCAAGCATAAAGCTGTCATAAAGCGACAGAGGAAAAGGAGAAGACTGATCAACCTTCCCTATTCCCTGAATCAACAGTGACGGGCAATGTAGTGTGGAAAGAAGAATTCAACCCCTCCGACGACTTAACCAAGCTATCACAATTCGCTGGAGCATATTCGGCGGAGACCATTGATAAAGCATCGGAGGTGAGAAATTTATTAAAAGCCAAGGATCAAGACATCTCGTCGCTACAAGCGAAATTATCAGAAGTTCAGCAGAAGGCAGAGCAGGCAGAAAGAATTGCTAGTACAACAACAGAACAATAATCAGCTGACCAAGCAATTAAAAGAGCAAAAGCAGAGAATCAATGAAAGCGCAATACAAAGGCAAAAGGAGCTATCGGCGGCACTAGAGCAATTAAGAATATCAAATGAGGGAACAATGAAAGCAAAAGATGAACAAATCGCTCAATTGACCACTCAAATTGAGCAAATGAAAAATCTCCCTTAGATAGATGAGTTCAAGGCGGAAGCGCTTCAGCTAAATAAGGGATTGGTTAATCAGGTTAAGGTATTATGTCAACACATTATACGAGCAAAACCATTGTGCAAATTGGCAGCATCTATAAGCGAAAAGGTAGACAAAGCAAGGACCGACTTGGATTAGGCCGAAGAAACACTGACAAACTTTATAGAATGGCAGGATTCCGATGTAGGCCGGGCAGCTAATCTACCGAGAATTCTGGAATCGCACAAAGAGATATTATTCACAGAATGGCAATCCCAACTAATGAAAGCAGAAAGAGCACCTTCCAGATGCAGGACAATCAGTGGAAATTTGGTTGAATTACGATCATCAATGTCATTAAACCTTACAAGATTCCATTGAGGATAATCTCAGTGATGTGTATCTACCCAATATCATCAAGTCTTTTACAATTTTCGTTTCTAGTCACGAAGCTAAATCCACAAATAATATCTCGAATATCAAAGATATGATACCTCTTAATATCTTTCTCAAACTGGGTATTGTTGAAAATTTACTCATTGGTTTGTCTTGCTCTCCATTTGCGATTGAGACCTATAAATCCCTATTCCATGAGTTTCGTCATGTCTTTGTGTGGACCAATGACCAATTTCCATGTATCGACTAAAATATAGTGGTGAATGAGATTAAAATGTATATCAATGCTAAACCAGTCTCACAGCGCTTATGTTCGGTCCATCCAAAGAAGGTTTCCACAATAAACGGTGAAGTTGAAAAACTCCTTCATGTTGGTTTCATCTATCATGTTCCTTTGGCCAATTAGGTGTCAAACCTTTTCCCTTGGATTAAGAAATATGGGACAATCCATATATGCATTTATTATCATGATGTGAATCAGGCTTACCCAAAGGAAAATTACCCAACCCCATTCATCAAACAAATTGTTGATGACTGCGCCAAGTGTGAAATCTATTTGTTCATGAATGGTTTCTCTAGATATATCAAATCAACATTCCCCCATCAGTTTAACCTAAAACTGCATTTTTCTATCCCTAGGTACATTTTCCTACCAAAAACTCCCATTTCCTCTAAAGAATGTTTAGGCAACATTTTAATGCGAAATGGATTGCACTTTTCATGATATTAAACACATCATGCAACCGTATTTTGACGATCTCCCTACTCATTCTAATTATCAGGTTGATCACACAATGCATCTTAGGGCCATTTCCTTATAGTGTAGACACTATAATATTCAACTAAATTTACACAAATGTGTGTTTTGCATTAGTTATGGTTGGATTCTTGGTTTAATTTTATTTCAAAACATGGAACTCATATAAATCCTCTGAAACTAGAGGAAATCATTGCCCTACCTTCATGTTCTTCGCTTGTTCAACTTCAACAAGGGAAAGCTAACTTCCTACTAATAATCATTTCTAATTATGTTGATTTAACGAAAGGATCCACTCACCTCATTAAGAAAAGGGTTCCCTTCCATTGGGAAAATGCTACTTAGAAATCATTTGATACCTTGAAACAGGTATTGGTTCAGGCATATTTCTTAGATCTTCTTGATTACCAGTGAGACTATTTCCTATATCTTGATTCTACAATTTCTATTATAGCAATGGTATTGGTCTAGGAAGATGATGTATGAATAGAACACTCCAAGTTTTATATGAGTTGAAATCTCAACGATAATGAAATCAAGTATACCGACATAGAAAAGTTGGATTTCGTGATCATTCAGGCCATTCAAGGGTTGCACCATCACATCTTTCTCTAGAAAACTATGGTTGATTCAAATTACAACCCTATGAGATACATTTTGTCCCATTAATTTCTTGGGGAAAAATACTTTGGATTGCTACCATGCAAAATTTGTACTTATAATTCTTCAAATGAAAGTCAAAGAAATCCTTGGTTTTCTTTGATCCTATGTCCGACCTTCCTTTCCCTAATTCTAAATTAAGATTAGACGATTCTATAACTAACAAGTCATTGTTTCTAATTTCCTAATCTAAGACATGGTATGAGGAAAGTTTGATATACCTTAACACGAAGACTTTCCATTTTGATACCTCTCTCTCTCAGTAGAGAAGTATTTGCAACGAAGCCAAGAAGTGCCTAATTATTGGCGACACCCTTTATCGACGTGATATTCATAAAATTTTACAAAGGTGGCTCAACCATGAGGAGGACGATAAATTCCTTGATTAATTCCACTTGAGGGCATGTGGCATTCATTTTTTTGTTTATTCTTCCACGCAAAATATCTTACGCACTGGTTACTTTTAGCCGAGATTTTGTCAAGATTATATTCTCGTTGTCCAAAAGTGTCATGCATGCCAAATTTATGATCATAAGACCTGTGCTTTGTCTGCTCCATTGAATCCTGTTATCGCCATCAAACCTTTTATGAAATAGGGTATTGACTTCATGACCTATAATGCTCACTCGACTGGGGTGCATGGTTATGTCATTGTTGCAGTATATTATTTTTCTAAATGGGCCAAGGCAGTTCCTATATTTAACAACACTGATGAAAATACTGCATATTTATTTTTCAATGATGTTATCGTATGATTTGATGTTCCCAAATCTAGAGTTACGGATCATGGAAAGAATTTTTGGAATCAAATGGTGACTGAACTAACTACTAAGAAGGGACATTCCAATGAATGGTCCAGTCCCTACTATCCTCAGGCTAATGGATAAGTTAAGCCTATCAATAAATTTCTAAAAACTATGCTTCAATGCATGGTAGGGGTCAATAAATTGGACGAATTTTCTTATGCTACCTTGTTGGCATACCAAGCCTCAGTGAGGACTACTACCGGATTTATACGCTTCTAGTTGGTTTATAGTCTCGAAGAAATTCTTCCAATCAAATGTGAGATTCTGTAATTAAAACCAGTTGGCGAATTTATTCCTAGCACTTTGTAGAAGAGGAACGTCTTTTACATCTAACTCAATTATATGAGACATGGTGTGATGCCTCTTTAGCTAATGAAGCTAATAAAATATGTATCGAGGTGCAATAAAAAAAGATTTAAAGCCTCGTATTTTCCCAAAAGGAGATCTTGTTCTTCTATACGACCAAGAATTTTATAAGCTAAGATGAGGAAAGTTCCAAACTATGTGGGAGATCTCTATATTTTCAAGAATCTCTTAGGAAAGGGGCCTATGAGTTAGCCTATTTTGATAGAATTCCACTGGTGCAACTTTCTAATGGGTTGTGCTTAAAGATATACTATGATTAATATTATGCATAGTAACACTATGTAGATACTATGTATAGGAGTGTTGAGTGTGCTTGTAGTGTGTCTCTTTAGCGTTTCATAAGGTTCTTGGTGGTCTGTTTTAGGTTTGGCTTGCAGATGTCGGATTTCCTTGAACTGTATTTTGGTTATGCTTGTGGTGCTAGTAATAGTATTCAAAAGCTAGCTTCCACAACATGGCTATCTTTTCTCCAAATGTTGAGTTAGTGAGTCTAAAAGGGATTTTCATTGCCACTCTAACAAAAACATCGTTGAGTATAGTGTAGTGATCACGCTACTGTCTGATGCTATTTTGGATGGTATCCATCATTTAGTCATCAAAATTGACTCACATCTCATCATACTACAACTTCTTAATGTTTATTCAGTTAGAAGTCCTACCATCTTGGGCGTGTCTTTCAATGCTTTCCTTCTATAAAGACATTTTGATTTCATATAATATGAACCCATTTATAGAAACCTAAATACATTGATAGATATGCTTGCTAATTATGTTTTTTATAGACATTTTTGATGAATGTAAAAAATATTCAATACACATGAAGTGAAAACTCCTTGATAAACAGAAATATATATATATATATTATATATTATATATATAATATATTCTTATTAATTAAATGAATACTGAATTGAATGACTACATTTTTAGATAGAGGCCGAGTTATATACAACCTTAGGCGACTCTTGGTGAAAGGGCATGATCTTTGGTCATGCCCTTTTACCTAAATAACTGCAGCTAAACTAATTTTGCATAACCCTAACTAACTTTTACAAAACATTGCCTTCCTCTCGAAAGAATGCTTTGTCCTCAAAGCATACGTAATGACAGATGTTGTTGACAAAATGATTCATTCTCCCAAGAAGCTTCTTTTTTGGGTAAGTCCTTCCACTTGATAAGATATTCCTTGATAGTACAATGTCGAAACTTTCTTTCTCTAGTAGACAAAATACCTTCTGGTTCTAGAATGACTCTTCCTTCATCATCTAGGGATGGAAGTGTTGTTTGCACTAATTGATTGTTTCCTAGTGCCCTTTTAAGGCAAGATACATGGAAGACATTGTGAACATGACTGGTCTCTAGAAGGTTTAAACCATACACAAGTTGGCTAATCTTTTTGTTGATCAAATAAGGTTCATAGAATTTTGGTGCCAATTTTTTTTTTCCTTTCTGTTCTAAGGATAATTGTTTGTATGGTTGGAGCTTGACAAACACTCATTCTCTGACTTCAAACTCTCTTTCGGTTCAGTTATGGTTTGCTTGTTGCTTCATACGATTTCTTACATTATTCAAGTTTCCTTTTAATATTTAGACGATTTTTTGGGTTTTTTCTAGTTGATATTTAACAACAGGTAGACTTGTCTAGAGAATAGCTAGATCCTTCCATTTCGGGGGTTCATACCCATATAAAGCTTGAAATGGTTTCATTTTTGCTGACGTATGATAAGTGGAATTATAGCACCACTCAGCAAAATGTAATCATTGAGCCCACTTATTTTGTTTTTCTATAGCGTAGCAACGTAGGTAGGCCTTCAAACATTTATTGACAACCTCTATTTGGCCATCTGTTTGAGGGTGATAAGCAGAACTCATATTTAGGTAGGTTCTTATATGGTTGAACAATTCCTTCTAGAAATTATGCTTAAACTTGGTATCTCTATCACTTTCAATGATTTTCAGAAAACCGTGTAACTTATATATATTTTTGCAAAATATTTCAGTAAGTAGTGGAAAGGCTAGAAGGGCACGATGGTTTGACGATGAGAAAAAGCAATGATGCCGGCAAGGAAATGGTTCTGTTGGGAGTTGAGTAGAACAACGGATGAGTAGGGACAATGCTGAATGAAAGGGGTGGAGGGTGTGAAAGCATTGTACAGACAACAAGAAGCCAGTATCAACTTGCTCCGATCCCAGATGAAGTGAAAACTTCTTGATATATATATTATATATATATATATATATATATATATATATATATATATATAATATATATATATATATATATATATATATATATAGAATATATATATATATCTTATTAATAAATGAATATTGAATTGAATGATTACATTTTTAGAGAGAGACCTGGTTATATACAACCTTAAGAGCCTCTTGGTGAAAGGGAATGATCTTTGGTCATGCCCTTTGGACTAAATAACTACAGCTAAACTAATTTTACATAACCCTAACTAATTTTTACATAACAACACATCACCTCCTTTACAGCATAATAGGAACATGGAAACACTGAAGATATATATAAAATTTCGTTTTACAAAATTTGTGCCTGAGACACATATGCGCAAATGGCCGATATAAAAAATACGTGAAAATATATAAGTAGACTAATTAAAGTAGTCCTGATAACAGGCCACTACATGAAATACATGAGATATCTGGCACAGTGGCTGACTAATATGGTTAGGAACTCCAATAATGTGATGCCAAGGTCGCATCTAAATCTAGTTGATCATGGTCTCATCTATCCCATGTGTCAACCCATCCATGTGGCACTCCACCTCTGTTAATACCTTGACTACATCAAGATCACGTAGTGCATCCTATCCTACTACAACAACATTTGTCTGTGCTACTACCTCCTATGGTTGTTATTCTGCAAGATGAAGATATGAATCGCCTACCGGGCGGTTCACGTTCTGGCCGCTGTTTTCGCTGCGCACAGCATCTAGGCACTGAACAGATTGGAGCACACTGTGGACATTTGCGATGAGGCACTGGGAACACTTGGCGTGATTTTGATGGTCACAGATGTAGAAGAAAAGGTCCAAGAATTGCTTATTTGTGCGGATTCTTTGCACTGCATTATATACATTCTTGTTCACCGAAATCCCTAAGGAAAGCAAAATGTCGTCGCGATTGTCCAAGAAATCTCAAGTGATAATTTCTCACGGGAAAGAATACAGTGCCGGGAGGGAATAACAGAAAGTCTTGTGGAACTTCTTAGAGAATCCATATGCCCAGCGGCCACCAAGGCCAAGGCCAACATTTCTGTCATTTTCAAGATTGCTGCAACTGGAAGAAAATTTCATGTCAAGCTTGTCCAAGCCGGGGCTGTTGCTCTCCTGGTGGAGATTCTTGCAGATTCAGCCTCCGGCAGAGGCTTGTGTGAGAGAGGCTTGGAATCTTTGAATGCTTTAATCAATTGCACCGATGGCCACTTGACTGCTCTTTCCCATGCCCTAACCGTTCTTGTTATTGTCAGGATAATGCTGAGAGTTTAAGACTGGGCAAACGAGTCAGCCATGTTGATTCTTTGGACTCTTTGCTAGAATTCCTCAGATTGCTCATTCATGGCGGAGGCTCTCCAGGCTTACGCATTGTAGAATTTGATGGTCTTAGTTCAGATTGACTGTAGTGAGAGCACAAGGAAAAATCCACAGAATTGCTGAAACTCTTGAACAAGTACAAAAAAGAATGGTAATGTGCAGACACCATGGATTTCAGTCAAATCAGGCCACCTTTCTAATCAAAAGGGGGATAATTGTAGCACAAATAAATAAATTAAGATCATCTTCTACGAAATATGGAATTGCAGAAAATGAAATGACTGAGAATATATCATTAGAAATCGATTGAAAAACAAAGAAAGGGGTTGCAATATCAGATGAAATTAATCGACAGCATTGTGCATTCCATATATTTACATTATTCTTTGAAGTTTTCTTATGTAGAATAATCTGGAAAGCCGGATAATCGTTATACCATTTCTGAAAGCAAAGTCGAAGATTTAAGGGCTCCACACACTTTTGGAATTTCTATGAGAACAAAGTCTAATTTAAATAGCCAATTAAATAAATTATGATAAATATGTAAATATTATGAGAAGTGCCTATGATGGTATCTTACATCAATTTTAGAGAGATATAAAAGAAATAATTAAATTCTAATAAAAATGATTTCATGGATTAAATATGATTAAGAGTGAGGATATTGTTTTTAGAAGATTTGGTAAACATTGTATATTATTATTGTTATCATCATACAAAGCTAACGAAGATCTCTTGTTTATGCGGCAAAGGATCAAGAAATTTAGTTTGTGTGACAAAGACTAAGAACTTTCCTCTCTTTTTAACCCTATAGCTTTTAGGAGGAAACAGATGCTCTTAACCATTAGTCCCACTCAAGATGTATATGTAAATGTTTGAAAGAAAACAAATAACATGTAGTTTACTTGTATTCATAAATATTAAGTGCTACAACAATTTTAAAAACTTTAATAAAAAATCTATCACATCTATAAAATTAGGTGATTCTCCAAAATATACACAATTTTATTTCAAGAATCTAAAAAAAGAAAAAGAAGATAAATTGAAGTTTATTGAATACATATAACAAGCTCTATATAATAAGGTTTTTTGACACTGTTTTTTTTGTATAATGAGTGATATTATTAATTAATTTATGGTGCAACCAAGCTTTGATGGAGCAACCAAACAGAAACAGAAAAGAAATTTGGTCAACTCCAAGAATCTTACACACTAGACACAAAAAAATCTTCCATACTATAAGAGTTAAAACTTTAGAACTAGCCCATGTAACAAAGTAGAAACCTTTCTAAATATACTTTTCAGATAAAAGTGACACTCAACCAATACAAGTCATTCAAAGTAAGAAAGCAAAGACTAGTCTAAAATAGACTTAAATCCATCTTAACTTTGGACTTATTACCCACACACAAGGACCAACTCATGGTGCAAAGCTATATTTTGAGTTCAAAAGGGATTTGATCAATGTCCACCCTTGTGGATGTAGGCTTAATTTTACCTATAAATAGGCCATATTCCAAATGAATACCATGGGCCATTATTAGTAGTTTGAGTTTAAAACTAACTTATAAGCTGACTAAGCCAACCATTTAACAAAATTTGAGGAAAAAAATACTAATAATAAAGTAGATTATTTTATTATTATTATTCTGTAAAGATGCGGTACAATTATGTTATTCAAATATTTGGACTTCATCAAATAACACAAAAATAAAAATAAAAATAAATTAAATCAAATTAAAAAAATCAATAGTTGTAATTATCAATTAACACAATTTTACTTAATAAAATTACATAATATTATTTTAATATAAATAGTAACATTTATCTCTTTAATAAAGAATTTTACCTAATATATTATTTTATTATTTTATTTTCACTATTTAATTTAATTTAATCCTTTGTACCACTAATTCTTCCCTGTTGGGTCCCTATAATACTAGTGATTACCCCATTACTATTGTAGTTGTACCCCTTATTAATATTGTTGTGCCCCTATTGTCTCCATATTGTTATTATTGTGCCCCATAGAATCCCTCTATTGTTATTTTTGTGGTTTTATATTATAATTGTTACGTCAGCTAGGTTATATTGTGACTCCTTAAACTACTATATATAGAAAGGAGGTTTTGTCATTTGAATCATCCAAGAATTGTTCATTTATGTAATGTAAAGGAAGTTTCCCCCTCAAAGAGGCTGAATTTTAAGGCGTTGATCTATATTTTCTATCTTTCTCTTGAGCTGGTTTCATAAAATTTGGTATCAGAGCTTTGGATTCTAGGGTTTCACCGCTCCAAATAGGTCATCGTGGAAGTTTCGCTATAACATTGTTTCTGCGACGTTTCAGAAGCTAAAACCAAAACCCATTTGAGAAGACATCGCGTTGAAGCTTGGGTCCAAATTTCAGATCTTTTTGCGCTATATTTGCGGAGATATGATCTGAGGAAGTTGGTATTTTTGCAGAGTCTTGAATTACATTCCAAATAGGTGACCTGGGGAAAAGCATCATAACTTTCTCCCTGAGCATCGAATTGAAATTTCGTAAAAGCTGCATAAAGAGGACGGACTCTAGTTTCCTCTATATAGTTTTCAGAGCCAAAGGTTGAAACAGTGACTTGTGGCATGTCGTACAAGTTTTCTCTATTAAACTAGTCTATAATTAGGTCGCTGTGGGAGATTTGGCATAACTCTTCCCTCAAGAATCCAATTTGGATCATTGTGGTGGCATTGGAAAGAGGATGCAGAGGACTACTGCAGGTCGTAATTTTAGAACTAGATGATCTGAAATTACAGAGATACATCAGATTCAATATTGAGCTCCTACAAAGTGAAAAAAGGTGTGTAGTTTTTTTTTAAATTTTTGCATAAGCTTGGTTTCAAAAATTAGTTTGAAGAAATTAAAAGGGAATAGTAAAGCATTATTATCGATAGTTGATGCCCCAAGGAAAGAAAATGGAAAGACATAGTAGGCAACCTGAAAACTCTAGCATGACTCATGAAGAAGAGGAAGAAATGCAACATGATATATCAAAATTATGAAACCAAGTGCAACAAGTGTCACTTGCAGAAAAGTCAATAGAATCTAAGATGGATGGTATTATGGTCCGTACAAGGTGTTGGAAAATATTGGTACTATGGCATACAAATTGGAGCTTCCTGCAGCTTCTCGATTGCACCCAGTTTTCCATGTTTCATGTTTAAAGAAGGTTATAGGTGACAAGCTCCAGTTCAAACAATATTTCCCAAAAACTTGACGAGGAAAGAA
>APFE030785428.1:3028-14309 GCA_000404065.3 Pinus taeda
ATCACATAGCCAACCTAATGGATATGGTTTCTTGTGAGGTGTGGTTAGTAATCCCAACTTCTTTACAATTGTTTCAGAAATTAAATTTACTTGTGAGCCACTATCAAACAAAGTATCAATCTTTTGACGATTGGAAATAACTCAAATATGAAAAAGCTCACGTCTTTTTCTCTCATTTTCTTCATTATCTGTAGTTTGTGCAGAATTACCAGTAGGTGCTTCATAATTTTTACCTTTTATACCTGTGGTTGCGATTGTTGTTTCATCTCATGAGTCTGACCCCAAATCCTTTTGAATAGTTGCAGCAGTCTTCTTCTTCTTGCCCTCAAACTTCTTAGGTTTTAGCTCCGGATGCAGAATCCAGCAGTGTTCATCATCATGCCCATCCTTCTTATAGTGAGTGCATGAAGACTTGCTTTCTGTACAGTGTTTGTCTTCCTTCCTTTCCATTTCTGTTTTATTTTCTCCTTATTTTTGCTTGTAGTGGGTTGGGATGATCCCTCAACTTATGGGTTCCCATTCTTACCTCTAGCTTCTAGATGTATAGCTTGAACGGATACCTCATCTATGCTAGTGGGATTAAACATGAGGATAGTGTGCCTCATGTAGTTGTGTAGACCACCTATATACTTCAATAGATTCTCAGGTGAGTCTAAAGAAATTCCTAAAATCAAAGCTCTTTTCCTAAATTCTTGGATGTAACCTTGTACACTTTGCCCTTTTAGTTGTCGAAGAGTTTGCCAGATCATCATGGCTTGCTGCATGTAGGCTAGTGGATAGAATTGCTTTTTAATTGCAGAAACAAATTCACTCCAAACGGAAATAATCTTACCGTGTTTCTTGATGTCAGCTTGTGTCCTGCCTTCCCACCATACCAAGGTAGTGCCTCCAAGGCGTAGGCTGACCAACTGAATCTTACTCTTGACTGAATCAATGCTTTGCACTCTCCAATAAACATCAATCTGTCTGATCCAATTATCCAGCTTCTCTGCATTCAGCTCTCCATCATATATTGGTAAATCAAATTTAACATCTAATTTAATCAAAGATGTCTTCTTTTTATTTTCAGGGCTATTAAGAGGTGTGAGAAATTTTTCTTCTTTCCCTTTGCCTTTAGAGTGGTCATGGAGGAGAGATTCTTCTACTCCTTTGTCTTGTTTGGAGCTTGATGAAACTTCATATCTATGTTTCTTAAATTCCCTATACATTTCCTCCACCATGGATCTCAGGGCCATAAAAGTATCCATGAACTGGGGGTCTGACTTCGAGGGATTTTCTTTTGACATTTTCCTCTTAGAATACACTCTTCCAATTTCTGGGTTAATTTCAGCGAATTCTCCTTCTCCTAATTTAAGCTTTGATCTAGTTAGCATTCAACAACAAAATCCAGCACAAGCTTGTCTAACCTTAGTAACCTAGGGCTCTGATACCACTTGATCTGGAATTTATCCAGGACAAAGAATGAAAGGTATTACAGACTCATGTGCATGGAAGTGCCTATGTTACCTATGCAACAGATTGATCAGATTTCTAGAATACATAGACACTGAGGCAATCAGAGAAAACATAACAGTCAAACATGTAAACAAAACAATTTTAATAAGGAGTTCACCCAATGCTCCTGGGCTACGTCTCCTGGTCCAATCTTTCAGTGGTGGCCTCTTTATTATGTTTTCAAGTAGATTTTTTACAATAGTGAGCTCAATTCGAGACTCACTAAATAGAATGGAGTCAGTAGGAATGGATTGCACATACTCTCCTTACTGAAACTCGACCTCTGAGGGTCACAGTAGTATGACAGGCCTATGCAGAGGGGTTTGCTTGAATCTCTCAAACCTTCAATGGAGTACACAAACTCTCTAACTCTCTCTGGCTCTATCTGGCTCGACGTTGCCTTCAGGTTAGCTTGGCTTCTACTCTCTGTTTTCTACTATTAGCTTCTTGTGTCTCTGTGTGTGCCTCTATGTTCTTGCCTCCTCTACTTCTGTCAGGTCCCAACTTTAAAGCCAGTTTGTTCTTTGACTGCTCGTTTCAACTTCCCAACCTTCTGGTTTCCCTTCCTCTGTCCATTCGAATTCCTCTACTCTACATAATCATCACTGGGTAATGCTTCGCATGGAGGTGGCCACTTGTTTGCTAACGAACTGGGTGTTAGATTCCCTGAATCATATTTGAATGGTCGTTAAATCTGTTTGCTTCAAGATCACCCGCGAACACGAATCGTTTTCCAGCTCATCATCCACGTCGGACTTCAAATCCCTTGTCATTTTGCTTTTTGACCTGTCAAATCCGGTCAGTCATCGGGACGTATCTCCGCAGTTGATCTGGACCCCCCCAGATCCTATGGTCATCCTTCATATTAGGCGGACAAGTTGCACAACGTTTACCCATCCAATGTAGCCGGTTTTCTCTCTCTTCCATCGGACACGTGTCGCTCGATGTGTGGCATCAAGCGAGACTCAGTCAAAATTACTTACTTCCTTGAGGCCTTCCGATATCCTGCCGGTTTGTGGAATCCCGCGCTACGTAACTAAAACAGTTACTTTTCTATTTTTCATAGTGATTTTGGGTCCGGGCGCTTCGAGGCTTTCCTTCACTAAGGGGGACGCCCTGTGATACGCGATTAGCGCTAATCGCATATCAGAAACCACCTCTGTTTCCCGAATTAGCCTCTGATTTTGCCAATTTTGTGCCATTGCACTTTACCATGGGCCAACGATCTGCGTGCTTGACCAACGGTCCTTGTTGCTCCGCTCTGGCCGCAATTGCAATTGTTATGAGGATTCCTTCTGATAGCTTCTATCTTTTCTAGGACTTAAACATTTTAGCATAATTTGAAACAGTCATGAAAACTTAGAGAGTTTTTAGGATCCAATTCGGATCATGCAGGCAAACTGAAATGTTCTCATTGTCAAAGAACCGGTCATCTGGAAGATCAGTGTTTTGATCTCCATCCTTGTAGCCATTGTGGCAAGTCCAATCATACATGAGAGAAATGCTGCAACCAACAACAGTCAGCCAGATTGAAGATAAATTATTCATGGATTGATCCCTAGGAATGGTCATCCACAGCCAGAAGATTGTACAAGTTTTACAATCGGATTCACTCACACATATTGTAGCCAACAATCAAATGAAGATGGTACTCTCATGAAGTTGAATGCGGGAGTACACCAGTGAAATACTCCTACACCTACAGGGGGAGGGTTCAGATATTTTGGAGAAGATTGCCTCTCCTTTCAGCTGGCAAAGGGGGTAAAATGTCAATGAAATTGACAAGTGGTTGTTAGACTGAAAGTCTCGACAACATCAACGAAGCAGCTAGTGGGCATCTTCATCAACCAGTGGGAGATCATCATCAACAAATACACCAGTGGGTGTTCATCAAATTATGTCAGTGGACATCAGATGTTGTTTTCAAGTAAAGGGCAGTTGGATCCTTTTGTGGCTTGGCACATGATAGAGTTGTCAAGAAACATTCAGAGATGAACCAATCATGCAACTACCTCATGTTCTCTTCAGATTTGAATTTTTTCAGCATCCAGCTTTGGCGGTTTTTTAGGCAAATGTTTTTTTAGGATCAACTTGAGAACTTGGAGGATGGTTCCTTGTTCGTTTTGGATTTATCATTGAGGGGGGAATTTTAGCCTCACTCTCTTAAAAATCAATAATAAATCCAATTATTAAATTAAATAAATAAAATCATGAGAGTTCCTCAAACCAAGGATTCTAGTTTGGATGAGAGATTCTCTCCAACCAACTTTCCTAAATTAGTGTGTAAGTTGAGAAATTGTCTGAACCGAGTGAGTCTAAGATAGACGCACTATCTTAAGACCACTTACTCATGTATTTAAATGTATTGTTAAATTATTTGAATAATAGATAATTACATGAGCATGAAAGACCAAATGATGGCTTTCTTCCTTTTCCGCCAGTTTAATGTTTGTGTGTTAATTTGTTGTGCATATGGTTATATGGTTGTTTGATTCTTCTTCAAAACTTCTTTTTGAGTGAAAAACTTAAGGAAAGGTTTGCACCTCGAGAGATTTGAATTGGCACTTAATAGATCCAGAGCTAAGATGGATCTAAGTTGGTTTCAGTGGTGTGCAGCCACAGTTTTATTTATTTACCATACATATGGTTTATTTTTATTTTTATTTTTATTTATTTACCATACCTATAGAGTAAGTATAAAAAGAGGTTTTATTTATTTACCATACCTCCAATTTATTTATATTTTTATTTATTTACCATACCTCTAGTTTCTTTATATTTTTATTTATTTACCATACCTCTAGTTTATTTATATTTTTATTTATTTACCATACCTCTTTCTTGAGTGTTCCTAAACCTTTTTATATTTTAAATTTATATTGTGTTTATACATAATAATTAGATTGGTTTTTAAAAAGGGTCAATATTAGCTTAAATTTTTTTAAAGTTAAACGTTACATGTTAAATGTTTACGTTTACGTTTACATTTACATGTTTAAGTGAGATCTAGCCCCGTACTGGGTTGTAGAGCACCTCTAGGCGCAATTAACAATTTATCTACTACGCAAAATATCGAAATAAATACACTGCAACCTTCACAAGTAAAATTTTGCGGAAATTTAAATAAAATGTTGGAAGTTGAGAAATGTTAGCACACACACATAAAATTAACACAAATATTTTTGGATAAAAGTCCTTGAAAAAACCCAATGCAGTAAAACCAGTGTAGCAGCTGAGGGTTTTATTATTATGCAGCAGTGAGAAATTTTGAGTATAATTGGGTGTGGAAATCTGGCAATCCCGCAGAGAAAAAATATTGGCAAAAATCTAGTGAGGAATTTCCTCACCCCACGGGAAATCTCCGATACAACTTGCCTTTAGAAACACGACCTTCTAACCCTCTACATCAGTCTCTTCGCTACTCTGCACAGCCTGCTTGACATCAAGACTCTAACTAGTCTCTGATGGAGTCGTTGTGCCCTCTTCTGGTTGGAAATATGCTTCTTCGGCACTCTGGGACTCCCTCCCAACCTCTGGAACTGAAAATATATTTTCCTCACAGCAAATCAAACTTGCCTCTAGAAGTTGTTGCACTGCCCCATGTTAGATTCTATGTGGCTCTTCTGCCTCTCTACAAATTCACTCGCTAGATCTAGAATAATTCCTCCAACCCCACTATCTCTACCCCTCACACACTG
This sequence comes from Pinus taeda, assembly GCA_000404065.3. Taxonomy (NCBI): domain Eukaryota; kingdom Viridiplantae; phylum Streptophyta; class Pinopsida; order Pinales; family Pinaceae; genus Pinus; species Pinus taeda. The sequence continues at coordinate 8,221 of APFE030785428.1, forward strand.
CTTCAATATCTATCTCTTTGCAAAAACTGACCGTTGCTACTATGGAAATTGATCCGCCAAGAAATTGAACTACTCAAGTGTATTCTCCATCACCACATCAACCTCCTCTTATAATCCTCTGTTGGAGCACCAACGGCTAAGATTAAAAGTTAATCAATGGCTAATATCATCTACGGATCGATCCGTGTGAGTTTCTAGATTATTATCGCCTTGACATAGTTAATATTGATTAATTAACCATATTCCTTAAGTTTAGACTTAGGAAATATTTAAAAACGGGTTAATAACCTAATTAAGTCATTTCTAAGCATAATTTCCAAAAACGATTTCTGGCATTTGTAGATCTAATATATTCTAGCCTCTCCACCAAATTTCGTGGCTATAACACATCTGATTCTACAAAAAATAACATATACATGTGTTTATTCTCACCTCTCTCTCTCTCCCCCTCCCTCTCAAGACCTTTTCTATATTCCTTCATCTCTCTCTTTTTCTCTCCCACTTGCCTTTGTATCCCCCCATCTCTCTCTCTCTCTCTTTCTCACTCTCTTCATCCTCCAACGCTTTCACTATATCCTCCCTCCCTCTTTCATTCTCTCTCCCCCTTCTCTCCATATCTTCTTCTTTGTCTTTCTATTTCACCCAAAAACATACACTCTCTCTCTCCATCTCTTCCTTTTAACTCCTTCTCTCCCTCTCCACATTTATCTCTCTATTTTTTTTCTTCTTCCCTCCCTATCGTTTCCTCCAACTCCATCTCTTGAACTCCCTCTCTCTCTTCTCCATCTCTCTTTCTTCACTCCTCTTCTCTCTCCCTCACTATATTTCCATCTATCCCTTGTCATTCCCTCTATGTCTCCACCTCTATCACTCTAGGTCTTTGTTCTTCCCTCCCATATATATTTGGAGCTAATAAACATCATAATAAATTAATATATATTATAATATAGCAAATCTTATATTATATTAAAGTTTGTTAAGAAATTTTGGGCAGTTCTTTTACTTTAATAACTTCTTGTGATGTGTTTTTTCTTATCTTGATTATATTCTTTTTCACCCTAATTATTATTGTGTTATTTTCATCAAACAACTACCAAACCATAAAGAATAGTGAGACAAGAGGACAAAATATATAGGTGATCAGGCAGGGCCAAAACCTATCCACATGAGAGGAAAACCCACAATAATTCTTCTCTTATTTTAGACTCTTCAATTGATGAATTCCAAGACCTATGACCCTTGACCAAGGCCCTCCAATACTAAGTCCCTTTATAAGCTTTCCTTCTTGCAGTTCCTTGGCAAATCCTGCAATTTTGATCTCCGGCAAATTCTTTTTCCCAACAAATTCTTCTGCAACTTTGACCTCTCCAGCAGATTCACAACTTCGACCTAGTTGCAACTTCATAGCTTTGATGTTGTTAATTTTTCACAGGGCTACATTGTTCTTTGCTTAGATAATTGCATTTCTTCATTAACACATTAAGTTCACCCCATAATATTATAACATTATTCAGATCTACATCATTATTCATCAACATATGCAATGATGTAGAAATAACAACGTCATCATAATCAATGCAGAGGAACATAAAGGAATAATGGAAGAAAATCATGCACACTTAGAGACACCAAGATTGGTCGGAGACCAAGGAAAAAGCCACAATGGGGAAACCCCTTGAAAATTATTATTCTTCTTAGATTGTCATCAAATGATTCAATAAAAGAGGGTACAATGATCCATATATTTATCTATGCAACAAAACAACTAAAACATCCATAACACGACCTTAAACATGCTTGTACCTCAAAAACCCTGATTCTTAGGACTGTAATGCAATGTTACTAATTGTAGTCAACTGCTGAAAATGATTGTCACTAAGCGAAATATTCAAAATATTAATACTTCATCTTTAGGTCCCGAACGCATGCAGAGATATTATGTGCGAGCGTCTAAGACAGATATGCACACTCTCTATAGAACTGGATGAGGGTGTCCAGGGTCCAAACATAGTCATTGTTAGTAAAATTTGTCATTTATGTCAATATGGAATTGTTGGAGATGGCAAATATTCTTGTCATACATAACCCTAGCCCTATACTATGTTACCCTAACCATAAAACTATGAAACCCTAACTTTACTAAAACTTAGCCTTGTTGGAAAACCCTAACCCTAGATCCAAAATACTTGTCTCTAAAAAAACCCTAAATCCTATGTGCATACCCTACAAAGGATCCCCACATTTCAAGCCCTAAAAAAAAACCCTATGTAATGCCTTAACCTCGAAACCTTAGCATATCTAATGAAATCTTAAATGCATATTTTTGTAAAACAAAGACCCATGAATATTAAAAGAAGCAAAGAAAGTGCCCATCGCCAAGACATACCAAAGAAAAATTAATGAAGAACCCACATGTGCCAAATATAAGCCAAAGAAGAGAAATTATTTATATAATAAACAATAACAATTATCAATCGACTTTATTATCGTGGCTCTTCTTCTAATTTTGTTTTGAAAGGTCAATTGAAACATTATTATTGTGGCTCCTTCAAAACTCAACTCTAGCTTGGATTCATTACATGTCGACCCCTCCACAAAGCTACGTCTCACATTAAACTCATATAAAAACATGTGCGTTAATTCAAATTAAGAGTGTATTGATTAACGAAATATCGAAGAGAATATATAACGTAGAGCATCACAAGACTCGAGTTATTCACCAATGAAAAGCTCGAATTCTTTGATGGAGCTAACATAGAACTCGGATTGTTGAAAAAGAAATAAGATCTGAAGTGTGAACTCATACAAGATAACAAGAAAAATTCGGTGAAAGAATAATTCAAGGACCCGTGAGGCAACATGCAGAGATTGAAAAAAGTTTTCGTTGAGATATTTTCTAAGTAAGAGGTATGGTTAAAGGGTGCCGTTATGTGCACATTTTTTAGGTATATCGTTGCCCAGATTGAGGTGAATCGATGCTTAATTAACTGAGGCCAATCATAGTTCGAATATGTTTTTGGATATACACTGGTAATTCTTGAGAATTATCTTATCAAGGACCATACTCGCCTCTGTGGAGCATCGAGATATTTTTTCATTTGTCTTGGAATATTAGTATCGCTAGTTAATTTAAGAAAATCTATTTTGAATGCATAATATTGTCCTGGTTCAATGGAGCATGTCCCATATCTTTGAATTTTTAATCATGTGCACACAGAAATGAGGAGCAAGAAGTGTAAGCTATGCTAGTATTTTTTGGGTGGTGTAACTTCAGATATATTCGAATGCTTTTACTTTGACTGTGCAAGGATGTTCAATTATAGACCCCTTGTTGTAGCTCAGACAAGTGGCAGTCTTGTGTGAAGGCTCTAGAAGCTAAAACCTCTGCCTATGAACTGTGATCACAACCAATATCCAGTGGAAAAAGTCCAGACCTCAGACCTATAGCTTTACATTGCAGATTGGAGCTCTAACCTGTAGAAGACTTGTTGAAACTTAGACAACAATCTGTACTTCACTTCATCTCAGTCTCAAACTCAGACTACATTTCATACTTGTGCAAAGGAGCTCTTACTAGTGATAATTATCACTACAGCTATGATACTACAGTTTCAGGATTGCAGAAATTACAGTCTTAGGGTTATAGCAACAGATTTCGGTGGTGAATATCTTCCAAGTTCTTAAATAGCTACTTATGAATTAAATCTTGAAACTGTAATCATTTTGACATGGTGAGTGTGAACAATGAAGTATTTGGACCCTTGAATAGTCAAGTATTTGGAACCTTGGATAGAGAAGCATTTGGTGTTTTTGACAATGAAGCATTGGACTATGACGAATATTCATTGGAGATACTCTGGGAAGCATCTTGGTTAGTTATCTTACAATCATCCTTGAAGAGAATCCTTGGAGCCCTACCTGCCTATTTGGAGTGAAACCTTGAAGTAGTTTTCAAGAATAACTGCAAAATTTGAAGGTCTTGGAGCTATTTTGAAGACCCTGATGCACTAGCCATCATGAGGTGACCTTGGAGATATTTGTTTTAGGTATCATGAAGAATAGTAGAGGCACCTTCATGTGAAGAAAAAGGTTTCCATTGATGATGTGAGATGGAGACTAAGTTAAGGCATAGTTGAAGATTTACAGGGCTCGTTGAAGAAGACATTAGGATCCGTGAAGTGTAACCAAATACATCTTGACAAATTAAAGTGAGGTTTGGATCCCAAGATGTTGGAGCCTTGAAAAGACAAGGTTGGTGCCTTGGACGATAGGGTTGGAGCCCTAGAGCATCAGAGTCCTCAAGAAACCAGGTTGGATCCTGAACCAAATATAGGGTTGGAGCCCTTGAGGTTGGTGCCTCAAAATTGACAAGGTTGGAGCCTTGAAAGTCCAAGTCGGTGCTTAGAAAATACAGATTAAAGCCCTACATATATTGTACTTGATTTATTGTAAATAATAAATTAATAAAATCATTTATTCTTATTCATTTTGTGTTCTAAATATAAGTGATCTAATTGGTAAAAGTAACACACCCCCCCAGTATTTCCAACAATTGGTATCAGAGCCAGTACCTTTTCTCAAAGCCTAACAACTTGAAGGTTGATCCTTAGAACACAAATGGCTCATCGCCTATCAAGAGTAGACCATAAGTATGTAAAACCAAAACCATAATCAAAATCAAAGCCATACCTTGGAACTCATAATCCTAACTTCATCAGATAACTGTCAAATATGGACATATTTGGATTTGGGAGCTTGCTTCCTACAATTCTCTTTGTAAACATAATGCCTTACTAAGCCAACATAATCAACTTTACATAAATCAATGTTGTATAACCAAAGTAAGATTATCGGAGTTTAGAAGCCAGATCAAAACTATTATCAAAGTCATCAAAATCATAGTATCAATTCTTTCAACCAATTGACAAGTAAATCTCATATCAAGCCTTGACATCATTTGATTATTGTGCCAACACTGTTAGGTCCCTATAATATTAGTGATTCCCCCATTAATATTGTCATTGTAGCCCTTATTGTTATTGTTGTGCTCCTATTGTCCCCATATTGTTATTATCGTGCCCCATAGAAGCTCACTATTGTTTTTGTTGTGCCCTTATATTATTATTGTTATGTCGGCTTTGATTATATTGTGACCCCTTAGACTCCTATATATAGAAATGAGGTTTTTTCATTTGTATCATCAAATAATTGTTCATTTATGTAATGTAAAGGAGGTTGCCCCCTCGAAGAGGTTGATCCTGAAGTCGTTGATCTATCTTTAACAATGTAAACTTTGAAATAGGAACTCATATTGTTACCCATTTTGTAGAGATAGCAAAAAAGCGACCCAATTTTGAAAAGGGGTGATGCACAACACACATGTTTTTTTAAGAGCATAGTTTTTGGCACTATAAATTTTTTATGTACATTGTGTTTTAGAATGGTAGCGATTTTAATGTTGATTTTAAAAAGTGGTAATTCTACACCAGGTCCTTTTTTTAAAAGGCTTTAATTTAATTCTTTTTATTTTCTAATGTATCAAATGTAAATAATTATTTTGTAAATTTAATGATTTTTGAAGTGGTTTTCTTCTTCATATTTTCTTGTTTTTATTTTATTTTTTCTGTAGTTCTAAAAAACAATATTTTTTAACAATTGACATAAAAATAACCATTTTTAACATAAATATAACTAAACAACTACACGTTTTGATCATTTTTTGCTAGAAATGACATGTCAAAATCACAATTTTTATAGGAAATTGTTAACTAAAAATGGTTAAATAATAGTTTTTTTTATGAATTTCATGTCAAAAAAATAATAATAATCACTTTTTTTTTCAAAAAATAATAATTAACTTAAAAATTAATGCGAAAATCACATAATACAAATATATAACGCATAACAACCTTAATTGAGTGTATATTCTTCTCATAAAATGTCAAATTCAAAACATTACAAGTATAACTAATTAATAGTTACAAAAAATGAGCTTGACTTCCAAGTATAAATTAAATTTAATCAACAACGTCACGTAATCCAAACTCTTTGTCCTCTAGAGTTTCATCATTGTCTTCTTCCACAATATT
>APFE030785428.1:18760-51344 GCA_000404065.3 Pinus taeda
CACCCCGCGGTCGGGCGAGCCAGCGATGCTCATCGCCCCTAACCTATGGGCCCGTTTGGCCGTCGTGAGCTTTACCAGGCCCACCATGCTCACCATAGACGTATTGGTTAATTTGGCTCACAAAAAGTTTGAATTTACAAAAAAAAATCTACTTCATTAAATTTATTTAATATTAAAATTTTCAAGGAAAAAAATTTAACTAGCCTTTCAATTGCGAGAATTCTCTGTTGAATATGTTGTTGATAGCAATGTAGCTGCTCCACAAATTCGCTCCAAGTCTTTCAATGAACCTCAGAAAACCTTGATGTGATGTGAGTAATAGTGATAATGGAATTTATTATATAGGTCAAATTACGGAGATGTTTTACCGTATAGTTAATGTGGGATTAATTTGTTTAAAAAAAAATTAACATGTTAATTTTTTTATGGCGACGAAGGAAAATATGATAAAGAGAATATTATAGAATTGTTTTACAGCGGGGTGAATGTGGGATTAATTTGTTTTAGAATGTATTATAAAATTTTAAAAATAAAAACATCCAATTGTTTAGTAAATATTATTACTTTAACTATTAAAATAATTTAGGTAAAAGTTGTAGCTTACAATTGAACTTTACGGAGGGCTCGACTGTTAAGGAGAGGGACCGGAGGGCTCGACTGTTGATTTATTTCATAAAAAAATTTAGTATACATTTTTCAATAAATAGAATAAAATAATGAAGGGAACTAAATCTAACAAACTTTTTGGAGGGAAATATTTTCGCAAAACTTTTTGGAGGGAAAATTGCATTCTCTAAGCTATATAATATCGTTAGGAGACTCTCCATTTGTATTATTCAACATCTTCTATTTGAAAGGGATGGATTGTCCTGATAGTGAAGTTTTGATTTGTACAGCATCAACATCTTCATCGCGTAACAACTCTATTCATATTGATGAATATAGAGGGAATTCTTCCACTATGAATAGAAATTCAATTCTTCCACTTAGTCTTGATCCTAAGGACTATGAGAGTAGCACTGATGAAAGAAGGGATGGAGAATTTCAAATAAATAAAGAGTCACAGATTCCACTTAGTCCTAATTCTAAGGACTATGAAATCAGTAGTGATGAAGAGCATGATGAAAAATTTCAAAAGAATGGAGTGTCACGGTGTCCACTTAGTCCTAATTCTAAGGACTATGAGAGCAACAGTGATGAAGAGAATGATGGTGAATTTCAAAAGACTGGAGTGTCACGGTGTCCACTTAGTCCTAATTCTAAGGACTATGAGAGCAACAATGTTGAAGAGCATGATGACGAATTTCAAAAGAATGGAGTGTCATGGTGTCAACTTAGTCCTAATTCTAAGGACTATGAGAGCAGCAGTGATGAAGAGCGTGATAATGAATTTCAAAAGAATGGAGTGTCACAGTGTCCACTTAATCCTAATTCTAAGGACTAAGAGAGCAGCAGTGATGAAGAGCATGATAATGAATTTCAAAAGTATGGAGTGTCACGATGTCCACTTAGTCCTAATTCTAAGGACTATGAGAGCAACAGTGATGAAGAACGTGATGATGAATTTCAAAAGAATGGAGTGTCACAGTGTCCTCTTATTCTTAATTCGAAGGACTATGAGAGCAGAAGTGATGAAGAGCGTGATGATGAATTTCAAAAGAATGGAGTGTCATAGTGTTCTCTTAGTCCTAATTCTAAGGACTATGAGAGCAGCAATGATGAAAGACAGGATGATGCACTTAGTCATAATTCTAATGAGTATAAAGGTAGCAGTGACAAAGGACAAGATGTAGCATTTTCAGTAAGTAAACAGTCACATTTTCGACGTAGTCCTAATTCTATGGACTATGAGAGTAGCACTGGCAACGCACATGAAGAAGGATATCCAATAAACATCGAGTCAAATTTTCCATTCAGTCTGAATTCTAAGGACTATGACAGTAACACTGAAGAAGGGGAAGATGAAGAATGTCCTCCAAGTTAGTATTTGAAAATCACAGCTAATCATAGTGTGGATAACATTCCTCTTAATGATGATGAAAATCCTTATGCAAATGATGATCCAATGATGGAGATGTTGCCATGAAATATTGTATCGAGGAGTAGGAGCAGACCTTTTCGTATCAATGCAAGATGTTCTAGTTATACAAGGGGTAGAGCAGAATATCTGATGAGGAGAAGTTCTGTCAATGCTCTCATTTCAAGTGAATATTGCAAAAAAGATTACTTGAAACGTATGGATTTCAAATTTTCATTAGAGAGCAGGAAGAGATATTTGTCAATGAATAAAAGCAAGCAAAATTCATATTTACTTGGGTGCATGCAATCTACATTGTTAGGTTATGATTATCATATTAGGACTTTATTTATTTGTAGAAAGGCTTTCAAAATGTTTCATTCGATTGGGAATTTTCGTCTCTTAAGAATTCAAGAAAATTTGGAAAAGGATTCCACATTTTATTCAAAAGTACGTCATAAAAGACAGTTTGGGTCATTATCAACCACTGCAATGTCATGGATGAAAGATTTCTTTTCAAGGCATGGAGAGTGTATGCCACATAGAGAGACAATACATATTCCGGATAATTTTTCAAGACGAGAAATCTACAACTTATACAAAGAATATGCAGAAGGTGCTGAGGGACATGACCGATTTATTACATATCAATATTTTGTGAAGGTATGGAACAAAGAATTCAACAATGTCTGTATTCCTAAAAAGACAAGGATGGGGATTTGCAGTACATGTGCTTCTCTTAAATAAAAAAGGGACAAATGTGAAGGGTCAGAAAAAGGTAAGCACTCATAACTTTAACTTTTAAAATTGTATAGTCATCAACTATGAAAACATATTTCTTAATGGCTTTCTTTTATGTTGTGTAGATTCAATTGTCAAAGAACTTTGGGAGAATCGCGAACAATAAACAAATGAAAGGAAAATGTTGTACAAGCATCGAAATAAGTGTTATGATAATCTGAATAAATATTTGGGTTTGATAATTGATGGTATGGACTAAAAGAAAACACTTTTACCACATTTTGTTCGCACACCCAAAAATTTACAAGAGGAAAATTTTATTTAGTATCACTTGGTCGGTTGAATGGTCTTCAATGGGAAAATGTTGCCAAGGTTGTACTTCACACCTTCAAATATTTATAATGATGCAAATCTGACCATAAAGATAATTCATGATGTGCTTTCTCGTTGGTTTGGTAATCTTCCTGAAGTTTTGTATTTACAGTTGGACAACACTTGTCATGAAAACAAAAATTAGGTTTTTTTGGATATCTAAACATGCTTGTTGAATTGAGAACTTTTCAGAAGGTAAAGGTTGGTTTCCTTCTTGTTGAGCACACTCATGACCATATTGATCAGATGTTCAATCGTTTTTTAGTCACATTGAGGAGGAAGGAAGTTTGGAGCTTGCCATCATTAATTGAATGTATTAAGAAATCATACATGCTAAAGCCTACTTTTGATGTGTTGGAAGAAATTTTTGACATGCGAAGGTTTATTCTTAGATCATATGGTGAGGGGAAATGCATTGAACAACTTAATGACATTAGCTTCCAACATCAATTTCGTATCAAAAAAATTGATGGGAAAACACTAATATGGGGCAAGAAGTATTCAACTACTGTAGAATGGGCACCGTCATCAGGTTTGCAATTTTTGAAGTTCATTCCAGATCATCCAATATTTGCATCAAAAGTATTGTTATTACAATCAGTTGGTGAAGTTCATAATGCACGCAGACAAAATAGAGATATAAATTATTTTGATTGCCTAGAAGAAATTAAAAAATGTATTAGGTATACATATGAGTACTTTGACATTACTGATTCAGTTTGGTGGGAGTCATTTTTCAATAATCAAAGTGATATCATTTCAACAACAACAAATGAAGATATACCTTTGAAAAATCCATTTATTTGGGCACAAAAAGTGTCGAATGAACATGAGGAAATAAACATTGTTGAATAGCAACAGTCTCAAGGTATTATTAATTCTTCACAGGCAGAGGAAAGAGAGATGTATATTGGCTCCAGAATATCTTGTGCACAACGTGAAGCCATGGAATACCTTTACAGGGGTTCAGTATAGGATATTAAGGAGGGTTGCATGATCGCAGTGCTAGCAGATGGAGATCGCAATGGCTATCCATTCTGGGTTACTAAAGTTATAAAGGTCTTTACAGAAAATGAGGATGTTACAAGTGTTGAAGTACATTGGTATGCCACAAATACACACCCATTCAATGGTGTGTATAAGCCAAAGATGGTAATTGACAAAAAAAATGGCGGAAAGAGAAAAAGAAAGGGTACAAATATAAATCGTCGCCGCGCAGACATATTAAAATTGGAGGATGTTGACATACTTGTTTATGACTTCAATTTAACAAAGAGAAGAACTCTTCACTTCAAGACTATAGAGATTCTAAAAAGGTTGTTACCATAAGGAACAGTGTTGAGATTAAAACCAGTCGTAGATCTAGAAGAATTTTGAAACCTGGAATGGTGGGCATGCATGTGGACTCAAATGGGGCACTAGTTGATGAAAGAGAAGAATATGGAACATCTTCATCAGCATCCAATCACTCATCTGAAGATGTGAATTCTGATGGTGTGCAAGAAAATATGAGTGATTTTGAATAATTGTTTAAGACAGTTTATATAATTGATGTTTGCATCGTATCTTAAAATAAAATTTTTGATTTCCATATGGTGTTAAATGAAAAGTTATGAGTCATTTTTATGTTGTTGGATTATATGTCTTAATTATGATAATTTTTATTGTTTAGAATATCTACAATGTAACATTAAATTAGAGATATAATGTATGTTTCATTCAATATACAAATAATGACTTTTGAATTCATTTAGTCATGTAATTTGTTCATAATGTCATGGTTTTTTAATTTTATGGTTGAAAATTTTTCAATTTCTTTTGTATCTAGCATGTTATGGTTGAGAACATGTTGAATTTATACTTAGAAAAGAAAAATGTTATTCTACCAAAAACATTAGTGTGCTTTTTCCTCATAAACAACTTTGTTTGGCACATAAAAATTCGGTTTTACTAGCATTTTTTAAAAATGTTGAAAATTGACCCTAAAAAAAAAATCATCGTTCAGTATCATCACTTTTTTGTTTTCAAGGTGTTTTTTGCACGAAAATTTCGTTTTCACTGCCATTTTTAAAACATGTTCAAAATTGACCCTAAAAAAAAACCACCATCATTCTAGTATACACACTTTTTATTTTTAGCACTGTTTTTTATGTTTTTTCGGGGTTTTTTGGCCAGAGTTCCCGTTTTGAGTCTATAGTTCCCTTTTCAATTACATTTTTCTTTTCTATCTTTTTGTGAGCTGGTTTCTTAACATTTGGTATGCGAGATACCAAATGTTAAGAAGGATCGTGTTCAAACAATATTGTCAAAACTTGACAAGGAAAAATCATATTGGAACTTGAAGCAGTCATAGAAACAAGAACTCAACAGCTACGAAATCAATCAATTTCAGAGTATCTCGTCATGTGGAAGAACTTACCCGCTGAAGATTCCACATGCAAGGATGAGAATTTAATACAGAAGCATCCAAAACTACTCAAGCATTGAGGACAACACTTTTTTGAAGGAGAGGGGCATGTTAGGTCCCTATAATACTAGTGATTCCCCCATTACTGTTGTCATTGTAGCCCTTATTGTTATTGTTGTGCTCCTGTTGTCCCCATATTGTTATTATTGTGCCCCATAGAAGCCCACTATTGTTATTGTTGTGCCCTTATATTATTATTGTTATTTCGACTTTGATTATATTGTGACCCCTTAGACTCCTATATATAGAAAGGAGGTTTTGTCATTTGTATCATCAAAGAATTGTTCATTTGTGTAATGTAAAGGAGGTTGCCCCCTCGAAGAGGCTATTTCTGAATTCATTGATCTATCTTTTCTATCCTTTTGTGAGATGGTTTCTTAACAAACACATTGTCATCTATCATGCAATATGAATCCAAAACTTCATTAAGTCATTCTTATTATCATAATACAAGTCATTTCAGACACTAGGTGCAAATGCATACACCAAGGATAAGTCATGCAGGTTCCATCTTCATACTGAATCACAACTATCAATACTTCAACCATTGTGCTAGGAACAAGGAGGCCAATATAAAACCAATTTTCTGAATACTCACATAATTCATTGAAGGTTACTATGCCCAAATAGCATTGATATCAGGGAAAATAAACTCTTGTCAAATCAAATCATTATTCATCAGAGTCAAGTTCAAATTTGTTATCGTAGAGAGATCTATAATCCAAAACATATCTCAATTATCAATTCAAATTTATAAGTCATTTTAAAGCATCATGTCAAAACTCCAAACACAGCTCATATATATCAATTAGCCAAATCATACCAAACTCCTGTAGCACAAACTTCAAACATAATGACATATCTATATGTATGTCTCAGTCACTTACAAACACATGTTCAAACATTCAAGCTTTTCCTACTTACAAAACTTATTGGTATCTGCAACACATATGTAGTACTGAAATCTCCCAAGTGACCATATGATTTTATGTACAATACTTCATTTTTTTGTGATTAGCAATTTAACTCAACAACTTCATAAATCAGTTTACAATGGCATAATATGTCAAAGACACCTTGATTCAAAGTTCAAACAGCTTCAGAAAACTTTATATAATGGTCAATTATAGTCAAACCCCTGGACACTCCCTTCAGGTTAGCATGGGAGTGTCTTTAGCTTCCTAGACGTTATCTTGGCCTTAGCATGCGTGTGTCCAGGGACGAAATCTCCCAGTTTTGTGCCTACGTCCAGAATAGAAACCCTAATTTTTGTGTGAGATTCATATATATGACTTGCTACAGATTTCAAATGCACATAAATCATACTTCAACAATACATAATGCAAATAGTGATGTGAGTAAGAATCTTGAGAATATATTCTCCCTTTGACTAGGAATCTACTTCATTCATCTTCATTCATGTTATCAACCTATCTCTACTAGTGTCATGCAACAACATATTTGTTAGACCATAAACATATATCTAGCATGGTTATCAGCATCATGACATCAATCTTTCATCAAAGGTTAGACTCAAAGCAGCAGATAGATGCAACTTCATATCTCAGAGATTATGAATACAATAACACTTTATATCAAGTCACTCCATCAAGTTAGGGCATTCAGATTTACCATATGCCATCAGGACATGACCACAGGTATTAGGAGATTTAGAATATGATTCTCATAGTTATACCGCTATCATCATGGTTACCATGTTTATCATTATCAATAGGATCAAGTTAGGTCATTCAATAAAACTTTACCAAAACAACAAGAGTGTCAATCTCTCTTTCCATTAGATTTCATCATGCTTATCACAAGCATTATCAATAATATCATGTATAAGAATTAATGAGCTAAGATTTTATGTGAAATCCATCATGTCTTATGCACGACAAGTATCAAGAGTATCATCTACTAGAGTCAATGTGCTAGCCCTCTTTATAGAATCAAGATATCCAACAGATAGATGATAGCCAAACATCAATGTATCAATATTAGATAGCCTCATAGAATTCCAGAAGATCAAAATGTTCAATACCAGGGGCATCATTTCATCATAGGAAACATAGATCCAAGTCGTTTTCTTATGCATGAATGATCCATTAAAGAAATAGATATTCTCATCATACCTTGGGGCTTACCTAGCCATCAATGTTACTACTGAAATACAACATATCATGCATATCTTGTGGTATTACATGTGCACCCTTTATTAGACATAGGCAGCTTGTATCACTTTGTCATATTTTCATATAGTGCATCTTAACATTTTCCAGATCTAGACATCTTTCCTACATTTCAAATGATCCTCACGAAGGATTCACTCATCACATCTCATCGAGGTTAGAAATATCCATGCACTCAAATACATATGCAATAAGTAAACATACTAATCATATACATAAGTTTAAACAAAAGTAAAAGGCATAATAAGTCAAGGAATACTTATCTTCAATGAGAGGTGATCCTCTCCCTTTAGAATCACCCATCACCATCCATAGTCCACATAACATTGTTACCTTTAATCAACCAACCAGGCCTACTAGGGATTATCTCATTTAGGGATTCATCAAAATATTTTACAAGTGCTTGAGCCTCCTCACATTTACCATATTACATCTCATTTCTTTTCCATAAACCATGGTTTTCTTTCCAACCCTAACCTCATAAAATCCATCAAACCCTAATTAATAAAGTTGCCTAGGGTTTTGTTCAAACACTAGAATTATTTTAGGTCTCCACCATCCTCTTATTGATTCCATCAATGGTGTCATCATCGGGGTGATCTCCATGGCTTTTCTTCAACCCAGCTATGCTCCCATGTTATTTTTTCACATGGCTACATTGTTATTTTCTTAGATAATTGAATTTCTTCATTAACACATTAAGTTCACCCTATAACATTATTCATATCTACACCATTATTCATCAGCATATGCATTTATGTAGAAAGAACAACATCATCATCATCAATGCAATGGAACATAAAGGAACAATAGAAGAAAATCATGCACAAATAGAGATGCCAAGATTGTTCAGAGACCAGGGGAAAACCCACTATGGGGAAACCCTTGCAAATTATTCTTCTTCTTATATCATTATCAAATGATTCAGAAAAAGAGAGTACAATTATCTATATCTTTATATATACAACAAAACAACTAGAACATCCATAACATGACCTTAACCATGCTTGTACTTCAAAGACCCTGATTCTGAGGATTGTAATGCCTTGTCACTGACTGTAGTCAACTACTACATATGGATGTCACTGAGTGAATCTTCGAGATACTGATGCTTCATCTTTAGGTCACAGACGCATGTAAAGATATTGTGTGCGAGCATCTAAGACAGATTTGGACGCTCTCTGCAGAACTGGATGAGTGCGTCTGGGACAGATCTGGAAACTCTCTAGAGAACTGGATGAGGGAGTCTGGGGTCCAAACATACTCAAATCTATGTCAAACCCTAGACGCTCCCATCAAGCTTCTATGCGTGTGTCCGGGGACAAAACTGGACTACAGAAACCCTAGCCTCCCAAACGCTCCCATAAACACTCTATGCGTGCATCCGAGACTTCTCGGACACTCCCGTGACCATATTGTGTCGACATCTAGGGACAAAAAACCTTAGTTACATGCGGACGTCCAAGACTCAGAAACCCTAGACACGTGTGAGCTTCGACCCTATAGTTTCGGACCCTTTGCACAAGCTTTCCTCCATCAAACCTGTGTAAACCAAACAATAGAAGAGAGTGCTTGATGATTGTGTCCAAATGAGCTTGAGGTATCTTATATTTATAGGCTTTCATGAGGGTCCACTTGATGTTGAGGATGACCTGTCCAATTGTACATGTGCTTAGGGTTGACCTAATCCAATATACATGAATAAATAAATAAATTCAAAAACCAACTTTTGCTTATCCAAATAAGGTGATCTTTAGGTCAATTTTGGTCCTCTCGAAAACAGGAATCTATTGAAATTATTATATTCATCATATGAGTTGTCCAAAGTATAATTTGACTGAATTTTCATAATTTTAATAGATGCAACTTCACAACTTCGGTGCAGCTTCACAGCTTCAATGCAACTTCAAATTTTCTCCTTGTCCAATAACTGTAGAAACCCTAACAAGAGAGAGAGAGAGAGAGAGTCCCAAAACTTTGACCTTGTTATTGTTCTTCTTCTTCATCATTTTCCATCTTCTATCTTTAGGAGATCAAACTTTCTTGAGAGTATTTCCAAATGAGGTCGAGTTACTTCTTATATATAGGCTTTTGAGGGGTACGATTGCTAATTTTAGGCCGACTTGTCCCTTCATGTAGGCCGACTTGATCTTTGTGTCATGACGAGGTCTTGGAGGGTATTTTGACTCTAATTTGACTCAATAATTTTTTCTTTACAATATGTAACATGCCCAAATGGGTCTTCAATACATGACAATGACTAAATTGACTTTATAACAAACCTAGAAGCACTCAATGGGTGCTTTACTTATAAAATAAATTTCATTGAACATGAAACCCATCCCTCAAGAACAACAATAATAAATTTATTTTTCTTTTTGCATTAAATACATAAAATCATGATTACATATGTCATTATGAAGACCAAACCTAGTTACATATTTCAATAGTCCCCCTTAACTAGTGAGGTATTCATAATCCATACAAGATACTTGGACATTATCAATCTGAATAATTCTCATAAGAAGAGTTGGAATGGTAAGCCATTTGTTTAGCATCACTTCAACCTAAATTGTCACACACCAAGGCCTTGACTAACATCTCTATCTCTCTAAAATATTAGAGAACAATGTTGGCGAGACCAATGACTAATATAAACCATCATCATTGTATCTCAAGGCATATACCCCACCTGGGTGTTCACAGGGTATGTCCTTCCAGTACTATTCTTATCTTGGATTACCAGTCCTCAAAGAATATTGGTCCTCTTCGACTACTTTTATCTTAGATGCCCTACCTCATTCTCAAAGAGTATTGGATGCAAGATTCTTTACCCAATACTCCATTTTTTATTCACAATATGAAGATGAGAATGATGTGTCTATCTCTCCCTCTAAATTAGGGAATATATACCCTTTCCTATAAAAAGGAATGTACCCAATCTCCCTCTTATCCAGGGACTTGTCCAATCTCCCTCTTATCTAGGGACTTGTTTTCATCAGCATACTGTTCTGCGGTGGAGATCATGGTACCTTTAGCTACTAGAAGATATCCTCCCTTTGATGTCATTAATTTCATCTTTATCGTTAAGGAGACTTCATCTTTTGGGAATTCTTCGTAGGGCATCGGTAATCCATCACTTTCCTTCATGAACCATGTCATTCATGCCATCCTTTTCTTTATCATAAAGTGACCTTCTCATCCACATCTGGTTTTTCTTCATACAACCACCTCTTCCAAGATATGTTTCCCTTAGGATGTTTAATCCAACCACATGAGTGTTAGTTGTAGGTGACATTTACAACTCTCTTTCAGTAACCTTGTACCAATCCATCTAGATGTTGTTCAAAAAACAAAAACAAAAAAACAAAAAAAAACATCAAATCAAAGTTACCTTTTGTGATGACCTTTCATCATGACATCTTACTTGCAATATCAACATCATGCACATTCTTAAGCACATCTACAAGACTTTCAATGTCAAGGTTCTCCTTTATTTACAAACCTTATCAGTATCTTCATTCCTTCTCTATGGAGATGTCATGGCCAATTCTTCTATTCACCGGATGTTGATTTCCTTTTCTATGTGACCATAGTTACATCTTTCACGGTCTCTTCTTTCTTTCTTCACATATTCCTCCCTAGGAACTTCCATCCATAGTTCCTTCATCTTTGTTAGCCACCTCATAATCCATGTGAGGACATATTATGTTGATTTCATCTATTCAATATGTGAACCATGCCTTCATGCATCTTTCCAAAGGAGGAAATCCTTTTTCTTTGATCATGCTCATGAGATAGAGCATTTACCCATGCAACCATATGATGACATGACTCAATTAAATACATGCATACATACCTCTTTCCTTCTTTTGTTCATCTAGGCTTCCTTCAATAGCTTCCTTTCCTTGATTAAGAGTAATTCAACCATCTCGACATGTTTCACTCCTTTGTCACCATACCATAATCCTTCTAAACAATGAATCCCATACAAGGTGTAATTCTCAACGAGACACTTGCTTCCTCCAAGAAAGGTGAACCTTCTAATGAAATTCCAACAAAGGGTCTAAATTATCCTCATCCGGCAGAAGCTCCTTTATCATGATGATGATGTATGATGAACTCCTTCTATCATTCTAGATTACTTTCTTTCAACCATATGCACTACACATGCTTTCATTGAGGTTACCAAGAGATGCTTCCTTTATATGATGACTATTGTATCCACGTAGACTTCTACTTCAGCCATTATTTCAAGATTTTCTAATGATATCATGAGCTCCTTCTTCAATGGTATGCTTCTATTATGATGCCATAGTGCTCAATGCACTATGGAGTAGATTTCTTGTCTTAATGATATCACTTCTCCAGTAGTACTTATAGAGAAAAATTCTACTAGCTTCTCGTATATTTATTTTTATGTCTCCAACATTGATACATATGGTAAGAGGGGATCTTTGACGGGTTCTAAAAGGGTCCTTTGAGGCCTTACTTCCCCATTCATGTACTTTTCTAGAGCTTTAGCTTCTTCCTTTGGATGTTTAGTGATTGAACCCTTAACATGATCAATGAATCTTTTTTCTATGAGAATCAAATCAGTCCTCTTCTTCCCTGCAAGAAAGTTTGATGACCCAACCAATTTGTTGCTTTCCTTGCAAAATGAAGTCATTTTGATAGTTGATTCAGTCATAAATATAAAGGTACTTACTTGTCAAGTGAATATGCTTCTTGATGATGAAATATTCAATTTGATGCCTTCCTTGATGATGTTGATAATAGGAGATTTCCCCGTGATGAAGATATCTTCCTTCAAAGGTGATCCTTGACTCAGACAAAGGGAGATCACCTTGAATCCTTGATGACGATGATAAAGCCACTTATTGCTTCCCTTGGATGTGTATACTTCAATATGCTTCAAAGTCCTTCTTTTAGTGGAGGTATGTTCTCATATGTCTTTTGATGATGATGATTTGAGCTTCTAAATATTGCTTCAAGCGTATAACCCTTCTTTGGATAAGCTAGTGATTTGAGTTCTTCTTTAGATACTTCCTTCAAGATGACGATGTAATCCTTGCGTTTGATTCTTCTTGATGATTGATGTTTCTTAGTTGATTTCTTTGTGCTTCGGCCCTCTAGTACCCTACTTCATTGTTCGATGTCCTTTTTATTCCCTATCCTTCCTTTTGATGGCCCTTCTTCAAGCTGCTTTTCCTTGTCTTGTCACCTTAGCTCTGAAACCATTTTGAGAAATCGTCGACAACTAGATTATATGATTTCTCTTACTTTGATAATTGCTTGTGATGTATTTTTCTTTATCTTGATTAGATTATTTTTCACCTTAATTATTATTTTGTTATTTTCATCAAACAACTACCAAACCATAAAGAGTATTGATACAAGAGGACACAAGATACAAGTGATCAACCAAAGCGAAAACCTCTCCACTTGAGAGGAAAACCCACTAGAGTTATTCTCTTCTTATAGAAATTTCAATTAATGAATTACAGGGCCCTCCAAGACCAAGTCCCTTAATAAGATTTCCTTCTAACAGTTCCTCAACAACTTATGCAATTTCAACCTCTAGCAAATTCTTTTGCCTGGCAAATTCTTCTGCAACTTCAAACTCTCTAGCAGATTCACAGCTTTGACTTAGCTTCAACTTCACAACTTCATTGCAGCTTCATAACTTCGACGCAGATTCACAACTTTGATGTAGTTTAATATCTTCAATGTAGCTTCACAACTTTGATGCAGCTTCACAACTTCGATGCAACTTCAGAAATTCATATTTTCCAATAACTGTAGAAACCCTAACAAATGAGAGAGAGAGAGAGGCCCAAAACTTTGATATTTTTCTTCTTCTTCATCGTCCTTTTCCAGCTTTTGCCTTGATGAGATTGAACTTTCTTGAGAGTATGTCCATGAGGTCACTTTCCTTCTTATATATAGGCTTTTGAGGGGTATGAATTACTATCTTTAGGCCAACTTTTCCCTTCATCTAGGTCGACTCGATCTTTGCGCCATGGCGAGGTCTTGTAGGGTGTTTTGACTCTACTTTGACTCAATAATTTTTTCTTTATAATATGTAACATGCCCAAATGGGTCTTCAATACATTTCAATGACTCAATTGAATTTATGACAGACCTAGAAGCACTCAATGGGTGCTTTAAAGAAATTTTCTCGAGCATGAAACCCATGCCTCAAGAACAACAATAATAAATTTATTTTTATTTTTGCATTAAATACATAAAATCATGATTACCGATGTCATTATGAAGACCGAACCTCGTTACATATTTCAACAAAGTTGATACTATATTAACCCAAAATTAATAAATTTAATAATATTAACATTAAAATAATTAATAAATTTTTTTAATATTAATATCATTTTCATAATTTATTTAATAAAATAAATATATTTCTTAAATATTATTTATATTTACTAAGGTTTCTACATGACATAAACTAAATTACAATAAAATTGGGATTAATGTGGTAAAAACGTTTGTGAAATGTAAATTAGATCATTCATTCAATTATAAGGTATATTTGATCAGGTATATTTTGCAATTCATGGGGCAGTAAACATACTTTACACATTTCTCTTATATATTTCTTAATCTCTTAATATTGGTATGTTATAATGAGCATATTCTGGTCTGTATGTCTAAATATATATATTATATATATTATATATTATAATAGTATTATTATAATATATATATAATGTTGTTGTATATATCATAGATCCGAGTTGAACTTTCATTTTTTTAAATAATATAATCAAATTGTTTAATTTATTTATGGATTTATATCTAGATTTTATTGATTCTAAAATCTAAATTATCGGATTCACAAAAAAAAATTACAGAGGTTCAATCGAGCCCCTAGTTAACCGCGTAAATGGCTCGATTGAGCGTTTAGGAAACCCTCGATCAAGTTATTTCAATTTAAAATTTAAGCACTCAATCAAGTTATTTGAATTTAAAATGTAAGCACTCGATTGAGCTATTTGAATTTAAAATTTAAGCGCTCAATAGAGTGTTTTAAGCACTCAATTGAGCTTTTCAGGTCCTAAAAACCACAATTTCAGCACCCCTTTTGCAAAATTTCATGCCTTGCACCCTAGCGAAAATAGGGGAAAAATTGTCCTTAGGTGGCAAAGTTGATCATGTTGGATTCATGAAGGAATCATCTATCCAATAGCATATGAGTTTGACATTTTTGAATTCATGTGATATTTTTCATCTAATTTATTTTAAACATAATGCTTGAAATTTGTTTTGACATTTTTAAAGAGGATGAACAAAAAATCAATAACATAAAATATACACAATGAAAAAATTTCAAAAAATACCACTATCTTCATTTATGAGTCCTCTTCAAAAGGGTACCCTTGGTTTTTCAATTTATTTGAATAGTTGGAAAAAACCTTACGCGAACACGTGTCTGCAAAATGCAATTTAAATATTACTTTGCCAACTTCGAAAAAAAATAATAATAATAATATATATATTATATATATATATTTTTTTAAAATTGCACATTTTAGACTAATTTATGCTACATGAACACACACATACCTCTTAATATGTGCAAAAAAATTCAAGGATAGGCATTTCATTTAATAGAAAGTTGACATATTATACAACATTAAAAAAATTGCAAAAATTATTATTAGGACAACAGCATAATTCTCCACAAATTGTCATTTTACTCCAAAACAAAATTCACAATGCCTATATGAATTTTGAGGGCTTCAATTTGATAAAAGAGTAAATTTTGAAATTTTATTGCCACATTTGGCCCAAAAGTGTAACACATATCCATGCATTCACCCATTGGCTAACTTATAAAGGTATGTGTATTGGCCCAAGATGTAAGAACAGGTTGCTAAGCTTAAAGAGGATGCATGCTTTGTTGTACCAACAAGCCTAGTAATAGAAAATAGGGTATATATTATCCCTTACCTATACCCACTCATCCCTCGGAAAGCATTTCCATGGAATTTGTGGGAGGTTTACTAACAACCAAGAAGGTACATGACTACATAATCGTGGTAGTTGACATGTTCATACATATGTGCTATAATTCCTTGTAAAAAGACCATCAACAACCAAGAAGAAGAAAACTTGTTCTTTGGACAACTCTGGTTACCTTTTGGGATACCAAGAATTATTTTAGACAGGGACACAAGTTTTGTCAGTGCTTTTTGGACTATATTGTGAGAGAAGATGGACATGAAGCTAAAGAGGTCTACAACATTCCATCCTCAGATAGATGGGAATCCATAAGTAATCAACAAGAATTTGGTGCATATTTTGAGGGGTTACAGTCAGAAGCATCTCAAGACTAGGGATGAAAATCTAGTGTGTGTATATATAACTCTTATAATAGAGTAGTCCACAATCTACTGGTACGTCCCCATTCAAAAAAAAATGATATTTTCCACCTCTTCACCTTTGGATATTGCATATGTGAAGCAAGGAGTAAGGGAGGATATTACAGGGGATGCCATGAAGGCTAAAAAAATGTAGGAAATATCAAGAAAAGCCATATACAAGTACAAGAAACATCGCAAAAGTCATAGGAAAAAAAAAGCTAGACATGATCAACATAGAACAAGGAAGTTTTTCAAGGTGGGAGATAGAGTATGCTTACAATTGAACAAGGAGAGGCTACAAGGTCCTAGTAAGAAAATCAAGGATCTGTGATATGGCCCCTTTGAGGTACTGGAAAAGGTTAGAGATAATGCCTACAAAGTCAATCTACCCCCATATATGTGCATTTACTTAGTTGTGAATGTAGAGAATTTGAAACTCTATGAGCCTTCCATGCTAGATCACGAAGAGGAACATGCCTTACCTTCTATGAAGGATTTACACCAAATGCTCAAGAGAATTTGATATAAGATACAATTTTGTAGAAGATGCCCATAACTATAAGATATGAGCAGCATGACCTTTAGCAGACTACATTGAAAGGTCAACTTTCAAATAAGGCTAAATGTTACACTTGAGAAAAGGAAGAGGGAAATTTTCCTCACCTCATTCAATAGAATCTTTTCAAGACCAAAAGCATCCAAAAATGGGGAGGTGTGATCCATATTGGATCATGATATTGTTTTTCATCCATCTCAATGATTTCAAAGTGGAAAAAGTGGAGGAATAAGCTCAGAAGACCTTTTTTACCAACGAGACCTAGTTGGAAAATTGGGGTTTCAAATATTTTAAGAGAATTTTAGGCATCAAATTAATATTTTTAAGGGTAAAATTTTGTTTCTTTGGTTTTGCACTTTTTTTTCCCATTTTACACACATATACCTTTCCAACGACACAAGAATTTCTTCAATCGAAGTTCATTTATGAAAGTTATTCTACTAGGAAGTTTACCTTCCTATTTTTTCCACCACAATTCAAGAGGATGCCACATCAACCCTCAATACTCAAGGAAATGGGCTAACCATATGATCATCATGAATAAGTCTCTATAAGTGTTCATCTTTTAAACCTAGTTAAGATTTGAGGGAGTCAAACCTAACCACTAGTAGGCAATTGGGATTTGTTATAACCAAGCAACTATGAGGAAAAGGGATTTCATTCTTTTCGAGTGCATTTGTCCCATAAACGAGTAGAGTCGTTGAGATAGATAGGAAGAAAGAACACAAAGAGTGTTTGTGCATTGTATTAGCCCATGGGCCACAAACCTTATTTATACTCGCATCCATTTTTGGTTTAGAGAAATAGAGCAGACAGGCGTCACCTTCCAATTATATTCTCTACCAAAAGGTTTTCCTAGGTTATATCTTGTGTCAAATCATGGTTTTTCATTTTTTATTTCATTGTTATATATATTCTACATAATTATAATTTGCATGCATATGCAATAAATAATCATTTACATATCCATAAATATAAAAAGAAATAAATTCTCGTAGTGTATATTTCATATTTTTAATTATAATTTATCAGATATGTTGTGAGGAATTGTCTAGTAGAATATCCAAAACAGTTCATGGATCATATTGGTATCAAAGTAGGTTTTCTAGGTGTATTGTAGGGATTTCTGGGGAATCTAGATCATCTAATCCAAAGGTCATAAAATTCTATTTATGTTTGATGAATTTGTAAATAACCATTATTATATTGCAGAAGAGAGGTTTTCATGGTAGGAAGCACAAGTTGCAAATAAAAATCATAATGTAAATCTCCTCATGTTGGCCCTAAGAAATAAGTTTGGCCTATTTGGAGAAGATGTGGGTTCTAATGTAGAGGACCATTCAAAGGGGAGATCAGAAAATCGAGAAGAAATAGAGAACAAGTCGAAGAAAAGTCTCAAAAGAGATCAACCCAGTTCAACTGTTGTGAACCATTTACAGTCCCTTTTCAAAATGGAATCAAAGGTTAATATTAAGACATACCAAGGTGATATTGATGCTCTAAATCTAAATCATTAGTTGCAACAATTAGAAATTAATTTTAGTGATAATCATGTAGAAAAAGAATGGAATATTTCATTTGTGGTTGAAATTAGAGGGCCATGCCCCAACCTGGTGGGAAACCCACACAGAGACCTTAAGGTTGGAAGAAGATCCTCTAGTGACTAAGTGGGAGGACTTTAAAACCCTCATAAAGCCATAATTTTACCCTATTGGAGGACTTTAAAACCCTCATAAAGTAATAATTTTACCTTATTGGGTATGTAGAGGTCTAATGATTCGGTGGCACTACTTTAAGCAAAAGTAGGAGCAAAGTGTACATGAGTACATTGCAGAGTTTAGAAATATGGTCATAATGTTGGGTATCTCCAAAAAAAACAAGATCTACTCCTTAGGTATATAGTGTGTTTACACAACCATTTATGAAAGCAAGTGATGTTGTTTAAGCCTAGAGCGATGGGTGAGGCTTGTGTACTTGCACAATACTAGAGAACATAGGCCATAAGAAAAGGAAATCAAGTGGATAAAGCAGAAGGAGAACTAGGATTCTCTTAAGGAGAGGAGGAAGAATGGAAAGGAGGAAAAGATAATATTAAGAAAGCCACAAGACACCAGTGAAATGATCCCAACAACCACTAAACCATTGTACTATTGATGGTCATACAGAGGAGAAGTGTTGGAAGTTCCATCTAGAGCTTAACCCAAAGATTACAAATAAATATAATAAGAAGAAGACTCTCATGGTTGCTAATTCGAGCAACCATATTGAAATCAACTCAGAGGTGGATGAGAAGATCACCTATACATCAGCGCAGAAGGATGTGATTCTAAGTAGCCTTCAAAAATAGGAAGAGAAAGAAATGATGAAACTCTTCCACACAAATATATAGGTTAAGAAGACAAATTTGGATGCTCTATTTGACTCGGGATCATACGCGAATCTCGGTACAGCAGAGATGGTCAACAAATTTGGATTAGAGGTTCATAATCATCCAATTCCATATCCATTAGGATGAGTAAATAAGGATGTAGAGTTAAATATGATGATAATAATAATAATAATAATAAAACATTGTGAAATTAGATTTTCTATAAATGTTGATTTTATTAATGAAGTATAACCAAATGCAGTTCCCCTTAATGCATCTGGAGTGGTGTTTGGAAGTCCTTGCATGTACATGAGAGATGCAATAGTCATGTGGAGAGACAAACAGTACCAACTCATCAAGGATTGAAAATTGTTCACTATCAACGTGCACAAAGGCAAGTCGAAAATTTCACTAGTAAGTTCCAACCAAACCAACAAACTGATTAGTTATAACAATAAGTTTGTTCTATTGTTTTTAAGAGATAATAAAGTTGTAAAAGAGTTAGTAAAAGCAAAGGAATCCCTAAAGTGGTGTACTAAGAATAGAAACAACAACTAAAGAATTTTTGTAGACATACAATGATGTTTTCCAAGAGCCTAAAGGGTTGCCACCCAAGAGAGAAGTGGAAAGCAAGATCCAACTATTACTAGACTCCCCATTTCAAATATTGGGTTGTATAGGTAGTTTTTTATAGAATAAAGTGAGGTGAAGAAACAATTGCAACGTCTACTGGAATAGGGTGCCATTCTAGTGAGTACATCACCATGTGGGTCACCCATAATCATTATGCCAAAGAAGAATGGGACTTGGAAAATGTGTATAGTTTAGAGGGAGTTGAAAAAAATTACTCTCAATAACATGCACCCCCTTCCTAGGATAGATGATCTATTGGATTAGTTACAACAAGTGTAATAACTCACCAAGTTGGACTTAAATTCTAAATATCAGCAAGTTCAAGTTAGAGAAGAAGAAACCTGGAAGAACGCCTTCAATAACAGTCAAGGTTTTTATGAGTGGTTATTCATGCAATTTGGCCTATGAAATGCACCAGCTACATTCATGATGTTAATGAATGATATACTACACCCTTTTATAAATTCATTTTTTATTGTCTATTTCAATGATATATTGGTATAGAGTGCTACCTGGGAGGAGCACATCTCACATTTGACGTAGGTGTTGTTGACATTAAAGAATCACTAGTTGCTAGAAAATCTAAAGATATGTGAGTTTGTACAATAGTATTTGGTGTATCTAGGGTATGTGATAGGTGGAGAAGAGTAGAAAAAAATATCCTACTGAGATGGAGGCCATCATGAAATGGTCAATTCCTACTAATGTTTCTATGGTTAGGAGTTTTTTGGGGGTAGCACATTACATGAGGAAATTCATAGCCTCATTTTTAGCAGTAGCAACACCACTCTGCAGCATAACAACAAGTGGAAAGAGTTTCCAATGGGGAAAGGGTTAGCATAGGGCCTTTGAGGAGATAAAGGAGAAGATCATCTAAGCACTAGGTTTGGAATTACCGAACTTGCAGCATCCCTTCCAAGTGGAGACATATGTGAGTGATTATGTTATGGGAGTAGTCTTGATGTAGGGAGGAAGGACTCTATGTTACCATTATGAAGTATTTCATGGGAAATTCTTAACTTCCCTACTTACGACAAAGAGATATTTTCCCTAAAGAAAGTTTTGAAGAAATGGAAGCACTATCAATGGGAAAGGAGACAATAATCCACACAGATCAGCAGCCACTATAGTACATGTAGGCCCAAAGTAAGCTATAGCAACCGAGCACTATAAGTGGATGGGGTTTATACAATAGTTTCATTTAGTGATCAAGTATATGAAGGGAAACACAAACAAGTTGGTCAATATGATTTCAAGGTCACCCACATCAAAGATCACAACTTTGGGAACTTGTATGCACATGGATTCATTCACCCATGATGCATACAAAGAGGCATATTCAAAGGATTAGGACTTCAAGTATGAGTTTCAATAGTTGCAGAGCCAAAGTCATGTGCACAATGCTGACACCATTATTGACTACCATCTCCAAATAAGTTACTCCACATGTTGGACAAGTTATGTGTTCCTAAAGGTGAGTGATTGTAGATGATCAAAGAGGCTCACACTTGCAATCATCAACAATCTGTTTAATAAATGGGGTCAGGTAGTTTTCTTTTGGACAAGCACGATTTACGTCCTGATAATCGACACATACTCGGATCGTGCTCTATTTCTTATGACAGGGACAATATTCGATACCTAATCAGTTAAAGGAATGGGGTATATGAAACCAAATCAAAGAATCTTTTCGATGTTATCTTTTATCCTGACAACATTTTTGGGATGGACCGGACAGAGGTGTTGTTGGACAGGTTTGGCATAAGGATACGTCTTAATTTTGTGTACCACTATGTTTGGGTCGATACCTAGCATTTATTCATATGTCGAGGCAAAGACATCTTTGAACTCATGAAAGGGGATCGATAAATATTGATTTCAGATGAAGAACAAGATGCTCTGATGTATAAATTTTCGACTATTCCTGGTTGAATTAAAATATCAAGAGGAATCATTTCTTCGATATTCAAAAGGCTCTTTTTAGATTCAATCTCATGAATGGAGACGGAATTCGTAAATGTTGTCTAGTCAATTTAACATCTTAAATTTCTCTACATAAATTATCAATCCGGGTATCGTAAACTGATGAAGTGTGGTGTACCATATGTGCTTAGTTAACCTTTTTCTTACTTCGTTGTTTTATAGTTTATGTTGTTTTTGGGGTTTTGTTCTTGTTGATCTCTTAAAGTGTCTAATGCAAATGGAAATCCTATTCTAAGGTCTTAAGAATACTTTTAAAGGTCAATTATGGATGTAGATTTCAAGACAAGGTTTATGTCCCTTATAGTAACTTCCAAAACTTAGCACTTCAAAAGATCTCAAAACATACTAGTGATGAAATTAGTACTTAAACAAGAATGGAAATGTGTTGCTATTCAAATCAAACAAATGATGAACTATTGATCATGAAATCACTGTCTATGTTGTTTATCTAAATACAGAAATAAAAGTTAAGCTATTGCACTCAAACAAATCAAAAACTGCAAACTAATAAAAGTAAAATCAATTCACTTCATTTATAGTCTGATAGCTCTCCAAGTAGTCGTTATGGGGTTAAGCTATGGCTTTAGGAGATAACATCAATAACATGAGTAATTGATATCTAATTGCAGAAAAATAAAACTAAAATCAAATCACATCATTCATAGTCTGATAGCTCGCCAAGTAGTCTTTTCGGGGTTAAGCTATGGCTTTAGGAGATAATGTCAATGATATGAGGAATTTGATATCTAACTGCAGAAAAATAAAACTAAAATCAAATCTCATCATTCATAGTCTAATAGCTCGCCAAGTAGTCCTTTCGGGGTTAAGCTATGGCTTTAGGAGATAACGTCAATGATATGAGGAATTTGATATCTAATTGCATAAAAACAAAACTAAAATCAAATCACATCATTCATAGTCTGATAGCTTGCCAAGTAGTCTTTTCGGGTTTAAGCTATGGCTTTAGGAGATAACGTCAATGATATGAGGAATTTGATATCTAAACTAACTAACAAAGCAAATGAATAAGACTGAAATCAAAGCATAACTGAAATTGAAAAGCTAAAAAAACAAAGTCAACAAAGAGGCAAATCTCATGTCACTATTTGATGCAAAAACATGTAAAGAAAAACTAATCTACAATCAACCGGTTGAACACACTTACATGAATTCAAATTGCATGTATGGAAAATCTAATCTATCAAACTTGAAAGCAATCAAATGACATAATGAAATCAAAGCAAAATTACAGAATGAAATCTACTCTACCTTACATTCTAATGTGCTCCATGACATCTAGTTCACATCTCCTTCCATGTTGAGAACATCAAAGCTTTATTCAAATTCTTCAAAATTACAAAGTACAACAAAGCTCTCCAAAGATTTCCAAAGCCATCAAGGAAGAACTAAAAACTCCAAGCCAAAGAACTAAAAGCTAAGCTAAGCTTAAGAACTCACAAGCTAACAAGCTAATAAGCTAACAAATGAAGGAGAGAGATCTCCTATTTATACAAAAAGATGAGAAGCCATCTCATTAATGAGAGTCCATGAATCTCTCCCTCTACCTCTAGAGTCCTAATCAAGGAACTGATAAGACACATGTCTTCTTAGAGTTTCAATACAATTAGGAGATGTGACACATATCCTCATGATCCCATGATTCTTTCCACTCAAATTCGAATTTAGGCCTTAGAGTGCCACATAAAGGTTCTTCTAGAAGCCTCCTTTTAACCTACACATGTCAACAATCTCAACCCACTTGTTAGGTATAAGCATATGCACATTATTTTCTAATTTTTAACCACAAATTCACTTTAAAAGGCTAAGAATTAATAAAGTTTGGAAAAACATAAATGTGGCCCAATGATAATGAAAGTGGGATGAATGTAGTGAAATAGTAGTGAAATGGAGGTGATGTAATGGACATAATAGTGAAAGTGTAATGGAAATGAATGACATTTTCAAGACCCAACAAATGGTTCGACAAAATTAGGCAAGTACACACCACTAATATTATCTTCAATGATATCTGGGAAGGAGGAATAATGATGATGTTCATCCCAGGACACGTTGTCTGACATCATGATCTCCATGATGCTTTCGTTAGTAGAGAACATACGCGAGAAAGGATCTAAGGACGTGCCACAATCCAATGATCAATCTACCCAATTGATGGAAGAAAAAGTATAGGCCACACAAGCAAAATAAATGGATTCATAATATTTCTCAATGGGGCTAAGCAGAATTCAATCACCAAAAATTTTGATGTTAGTTTCATCAGGTACAATCCATGGATTGACCAAGATCATAGAGGATGATATTATGTTGATATAATCAACCAAAGGGGAGGAGTTGGGAAGGATAGGGGGAGGAAGGGAAAAGGTTCCCATAAGCGATGAATCCTTCAAAAAACTAGCTCCAACATGTTGGTAAGAATGTAGGGCTTCCCCTACAAGAGGGACACTTCCAGTAACATTGGAATCAGAGGCAAAAAAGGTGAGTTGATCTATGGCCACGATCCCGCCTTTATGAGGAAAGGTGATCATTCAGAAGTAAGTTGAAACGACGACACCCATAACATAAACCCATGTACATCCCAATAGAAAATTATAATCCAGAGGTTCACCAATAACTTCTACTTCAACAAAGATGACTTTTCCCCCAAGTTCCACTTGGAGGGAATTTAGAATCCAACAAGGTTTGTATGTCCTTCCATCAAAGACTTTTAATGTGGTGGTCGATTGACTCAGTTGCGGTGAACCAATCACCTTCCAGTAGGACAAAGACATGATGCAGGTCAAGGCCCCCTCATCCACAATAGAATGATGAATGTTCTTACCATGGATAATGACCTGAATCATAAAAGCTAAATGCGTTGAAAGTCGAGGGGTATGGGTTTCATGAGAGAAAACCACTAGGTTGGAATCCAATGGATCCACACATCTGATGGCTGAAAACAAGGCCTTGTTTTGGGTGGGGCAGTTTTGAAACACCTTAAGAGCCAACATAGCCGATGGAGATTGAGCCAAGTCTTCAACTACGTTGTAATTTTGAGCAGCTCTTGAATGAGGTTTTAAATCAGACTTATGGATAACACCCTTCGGAGGCTTGATAGTCAATTTCGTAGGAACTAGAGATGGAACGGGATCAGATGAAGGCGGTGTCAAACTAGCATGTTGATCAGTAGCCTGACCTTTCGATGGATTCGCATTACCATAATCCTTATTCTGAGTGGCCACCATGACATCAAATTTCAACTTTGAGGAAGAAAGCATCAAAACCCTGTTAGAGGAATAAGCATCACAGGAAACCATATGAGTCTCCTCATTGGGAAATAGGTCAGTTAGCACAATGGGAGAAGTGGATGATTTAAGAAGCTGATTCACTTCAGCATGGTGTGGACAATCACGTGTAAAGTTATTCTTGTTACAAATCAAGCATGGGTATCAAGGATTTCATTTCTCATCGGAAGATGAATTTGTTTATTTATTCAGCGGTGAGGAATCCTTCTTTCTCTTACCTTCACCTTTCTTCTTGCTTCCAGTTTGTTGTTGAGACTTGCATTTATCAGATGAGATGACATTTATCTCGGAAGTAGAAGTTGCGGGAGGATGGGATTGAGTGTTTTATGTAGGAGCAGTAAGAGAAATACCAGATGGTTTACTCACCGACTGTGAACTGGAAAAACCTATAATGCCATCAGCATCATGAGATTCTTTACTAGGTGCAGGAGGAACAGTATTCGAGGGTCTCGGAGCGTTTGGTATCTTATCATAGAGCATGCTAGATTGGGTATAAGTTAGATCTAAATATTGAGCACGAGTGATAACTTACTCTTCGGTCACGACTCCACCTTTGGCCACATCTTCTGTCACAGACATTTGACAAACCATTCACCTAAAAACTGATTGAGAACATAATTCTTGACCAACCAATGACAGTGCCTTCACTCATGAATGTGATATGAAATGTGAGTAGAGTGTGATGGTTTGAAGTTAGTCAATAGTTCCATTACTGTTTCGTATCTAATGGGAAACTAGAAATGTGTGAGGAAGGTAGTGGCTAAAGTGTTGAAGTCATGAAATGACACTCTAGGCAACTCGATATACCATTTAGCTACGATACCCATAAGTTTTTGTTGGAAAAGACAGAGTCAAATGGAATCAGCATTAAGGGAGTTGGATGAACACCATAGATGATACATCATAACATGCATAGACGGGTCTTCTCCAGGATTCCCATTGAATTTTGGGATATCAGAAAGCAACTTAGTGGGAATAATCGACCACCCTAGCGAATGAGAAATGGGGTCATTAGTAAGCCAAGTTAAATCTGGTAATTCAAGAGTAGCCACAAAAGGCAACTGTCGAAAGTCTGGAGGTGGGTGACCTGGATATAAAGGGATAGAATGGGCAACAGGCACTCGCATTCTTGGATAAGGAGGGTTCTGATAATAAGGAACTTGGTTACCATAATATGGAGGGTTCTGATAATAAGGAACTTGGTTACCAGAATATGGAGGGTTCTTATAACCATCATACGAGTGAGTTTGTTTCCCAACCCCAGGATGGCAATAAAGCTGCTAGAATGTTTGGGTTTCAATTTGCTGGCCTTGAAAAGGCACTTGATGTGATCCATATACTTTCCCGATAGGGGTTTTCATTGCCCCTCAATACCGGTTTGAAATAGACTACACCAAAATTTGAAGAATTTGACCTACCGAAACTTGAGGGGTACCTTGCTCAAGAGATTGAGAAGGTGAGAGACCTTGTACAGGTTAACTAAGAAGGCTCTAGGGAGGAACCAGACACTGTTGGAATAGTTTGTAAAGGTTGGCTCCCATGTATTTGAGCTAGTTGAGGTGTTGATGGATAGGTAGGAATTTGCGACAAAGACGGTATGATTTGAGGATTCAATAATCGATCCCAAAATGAACTAGGTTGAACGGGTAAACTAGGTTACCAAACACTAGAAGCCATTCCAGGACAAGGAGGGATATAACTAGGCAGATTACCATATCGAGGTATACCAACAAAAAGTTTCCCCCCTACCATGGGAGGAGGGGATGATGGAGGAAACTGTGATCCATATGGAGGGCACCCAACATAAGGAGGGTTGGGTTGTTGAGGGTAGCTTTGCCCACTGACATAAGGGCCAGCCTGTTGTTCTATTGTAGGTGTAGATAGAGGAAGAGAAGTAGATTGCGTGGCATTCATAAGAGAAGTACCAAACAATATTTTCGAATTGGATGATATGGGAGAGATCCAAGGACTGGAAGCCACACCAGAAAAGGGACTAGATAATGGCTGAAAGCTAGGCGGGATGGATGGGCCACCATATAAATGAGTTTTTGGTGGTGTCACAAACATGGATGAGAAAGAAACACTTGATTTCTCAACCATAGTGGTGGACATAGGCTGGGAGTTTGAATAAGTTCCAGTCATGGTTAACAATCCCAATGAAGATTTTCTAGAGATATCCACCGGTAGGCCCAAAGAATCAGGTAAAGGAGATTGTGTCAGAGGTTGAAGAGACATAAGAGGATCGGTCTAATAAAAATTAAGGCCTTCCCAATGAAAGGGAGTAGAAGGACAAGGCTCTTTTTGAGGGATATCTTCAATACTCATAATTTTTTGTGGAAGTGGTTCACCGTCAAGCCCAAGATATATTGGTTTTGTCTGAGAAAAAGGAAGCGAGGAGGAAGGTCCCAAAGAATCAGGTGAAGATGGGTGAGCTTACTTAGTTTCAATAACCTCAAGAAATAAATTTTTGACTTAGGGAGATCAGATTCAATGACCTCAAGTAACAAAGTTCCAGGGACTTCTGTTTCAATTATGTCATTGTCACCAACAGGAATAGATGTAATCTCAGGTTTGGAAATCAAAGGGACAGATGATTATGGCTGATCAATATCAAGAGGAGGGCCAGAAGTAGTTCCTAATGTTCCTGATTCAGTAGTTTTTGTTTGCTTATGATTTTGATGACGGTTAGGAGTAGCCTCTGAAGGAAGAGGAGGCTTATTTTTCATTCTATGCGAATGACGGGGAGGGGGATTTTGTTCTTCCATGTTGGAAAATAAATTTTATTAACACAAAAAGAAATAAATCAAAAAGAGGGTAATCTAGGCATAAAGGATTACAAAACAACCGTGAACTGCAATATACACCTTGGCAACCCAAGGACTTAATGTACAACAACCAATCTCCCAGAATGTTGTGTTCAGTATATCACGGTATACAAGGCGAAAGACTCGGTTACCTATCGATGCATAGCAATCTATGGGGGAATCCCAAAATATACACTGCGGTATGTGGGAGTGTAGTCCATAGTAGTGTTTATGTGTGATCGTTCGATGAAAGCATTCCCATATACTTTACATCTGTGGAGCGCCACCAATATACCGGAAGGTACATGGAGTACAATCCTATACACTCACATATGTGGAACGAGATTTCACCCCCATAATGCAATGCTAGAAAAAAATGATAGCTCCTATGTTTAACAACGTCGAGACACGTCTCTAGCCTAGACCTCTAAATGTTTGCGTTAATGTTACAAATTCTCCTTAGGCCGATTCAATAAATTTTACTATTTATCTTTGAATACATTTCAGTTTTTGGGCTCACCACGAATGTAACCTAAATATCCTAAAATGAAAATCTAGCATGAGAAAATCGAAATCCTTTCTCTTTCAATGAAAATCTAGCTAAGGGAAGAAACAATCAAGGTGTAACACACAATATGCAGCAAACAAGATGCAAGATCCAATTTCCTTTCCTATGCAATTGTTCCTATGCTAATGCACATGAAAAACCCTAAATGCCTATGCAAAATTTTAGTTTTCACCAAAATTAATTTTTGAAATGAAGGAAACTAAGATGTAAATGTTTGATTACTAATTCAATTACACTTTTCAGAATGAGGACTAGAACAATAATGCATCTAAGCAATCAACAATCAAGCGAAATCAGTTTGCAAGTGACCAAATGATAAGAACAAAGAAAAATCAAGACCAATTCTTACCAAAAGAAAACAACGCAAATGAAAACCAAATGGAGGCTTTAGAGAGACCACAAGGCACTCAAGACTTAGGGAAATTCAACTGGAAGTAGGCTGACCAAAGAGAGGCTCAAGAACCAAGGAAAAATCCATGCAAAAAAAGGGGCCAACGCTGGTGCAGAAGAGGCACCAATGCATTGCAATGCTAGTGCAGAAGAGGCACCAGTGCATTGCAACGCTATTTTAGAATGGGCCAAGGTGAGGTGCAATGCTCTGTAAAAGGCACATGGGATGTGTTGGGCCTGGGAAAGAAGATTCTCGCACAAAAATTGCAAAAAAGGCTCAATGAAATCACTTCCTAGGTTTGTTCTTGGTTGGATGATATAACAAAGGTATGTCAAGGAGGTAATCAAACACAATGGACAAGGATACCACCAAGGGAATACTTCTTTCCCTAATATGGTCACCAATTTGTTATACGGGATTTACGATTGCGGACAAAAGTATCTCCCCTACGTCAGTGGCTAACCTAGAACAACAAAGAGATAAGGAACGCAATGTTTTTCCTCAATGTAAATAGATGACGGAGTGAGGCCTACTTGGAATCCTTCACACACTTCACTCCTTTAGCTTGGAAGCTCCAATTCCAGCTCCATATCCCAAAATGAGAACCTGCACAGTCAGATAACACAAGCCAAGAAACTACGAGATCTATGCAGTATCATCTAGGTACTTCATTCAATAGATCAACATGGTATTGAAATAAGTGAAATAACAACATCACATGTAGGAAAACAAGAATTGTTTGCATTAATATAAATGGAAGGAGATTACAACCATATGTAGCAGTTGATCTTGTATAAGAGCTCCTCCAAGGTTTTGGCTTGTCCTTTCCTTGTCACAATATGAACCTCCAATCACCCTAAATGCATGAGATGATAACCACTCACTACAACAGCGGGTAGAATCACTCTCCAAAATCCAACCTCCAACCACATAGAAGGTTGGGATTATATAGAGAAGTAGGATAAGTTGGGAGTTATTATCGACATATCAATCTAGGGTAAGAGATCAACCTTTCATGGAGAGATAGGATCAAAGGATAAGTGGTGAAAATTTTAAATTAGGGAAGGATATGATCTGAATGTTTTATCCAAGGTAAGTAGTTAAAACAACTTCTAGAAACTCCTAACAGGGGAAGCTTCCTGAATCCCAATCATTCTCTTGGATTTATAGAACCAACATAGGTGCAAAGGGGAGCAACCTGTTGGTGACCAACGTAGGCCACAATGGAGTAACATGTAGGTGAACGCACCCCGGTATGCTTACAAGGAGTGGTGGTCGTCAATCTGGCTTAGATGAAGTAGTTTAGGGCTGAAACTCTAGGGGATGAAGGGAATATGCTCAGGTTTTTGTGCAAGATGGTGAAAAGGGGGAATAGGATGTTGATTGATCCCATTAGGAGGCTCACTTATCGGATGTGACAAAATGGCCTATAACACCATTGATTGCTAGCATTCCAAAGGTTGAGATGTGTGAGGTAAATAAGAGGGGAGGCATGCTTTTAAAGGCTTCAAGGGGTTGTTTTTGGAGGGAAACGTCCTCTAGTTTCCCTCAAAATCGCTCAAGTATACCAAAAATAGTATCCCATGGGGTCCATGACTGAGTTGGCAGTGAATCGGTCAGTTTATCATAGAACCAACTGGTTAGGATGAAATTGGTTGGTTTTTTGCTATTTTGAATGAAATAATATGCCTCTAAAGCTACTAACAAGGTTTAATAAATAGTTTGACCATGGAAGCTAATGAACCAACCAGTTTGACCGCTTATTGGTTTGACCCAACCAGTTTGACCGCTTATTGGTTTGACCCAACCAGTTTTAAATACTGTGATTGCAATTGAGGCTTATTTCAACAATGCACCTTTCACCTTGAGCTCATTTTGGACCTACATTAATGAGGAATCTAATTTTTGAAGAATAATCATTTCCATATACAATTGTTTCATAAAAAATTCTAATACTCTTATCTCTTCTAATGCAAGTATCTAGAAATCCTCCTTGTGAGAACTTGAGGTTGTCAAAACTTTCACTTCTATCTGAAGCCTTTCATTCTCTTGTTTTGCATTGGCTAGATCATTTTCCAATTCCTTCGCCCTTGCAACAACCCTTGTCAAATTTCCATGTAAGAAAGTTAATAAAGGCAAAATAAACCAAGGTCGTGGGACACGTATTCCAAGTTGAATGTTGGGAAAAAACATCCTAGTGTGGGTATTTATTATGGCTAAGGAAATTGACAAAGGAAATGACAAAGGCTTTGGAAAGGCATGAGGCATTAATTAACATTTTATTTATGGAAATAATAGAAATTAGGAGAAAATGGAGGTGAAAGGTCATGGGTTGCATGTGAGGAGGAAAATGAAGAAAAAATAATGGAAAATGAAAAAATTAGAGGCATAATTAATAAAAAGGCTTGTGAGGATGAATTGGTACTCTTTTGTTAGTTCAGTTTTGGAGCTCTCTCTCTATTCTATCTCTCTCTCACACTTGGACACTTAGAGCATTCTTGGAGCACTCTATCATTGGACCAAGGTGTTGGCATTATGATGCATGATTTGTACTTGATGGCAACCCACTTGTAGTAGAACAACTCACTTGTACATGGTAACTAGATGAATCTACAGAAGAGATATCAGATGTGACAGAATGCATGACAGTTGTGACAAAATGCAGGGAAGTTCAAAGGAATCAGTGCAGAAGTAATGTACAATGGAAACTCTCTCAGATGACAATTCACAGTGCAGCAGGTCAACATCAAAGAATTACAGATCAGACTACAAAGAATGAAGAAAGAGAGGTATAAGCAAGTTCATCTTGACAAGGTTGCGTATACACGCAGGTTCACTAAACACAAGTAGCGGATACGTACACATGCACTCTCATAGAAGGAAAAGCACATATATCTTGGAAAACTAAGTTTTTGGTCTGAAGTATTTGGTCCAAGGTATTTTGATCCATGGTATTGGTCCAAGGTATTTGATCTGAGGTATCGGCCCTAGGTATTTGGTCCAAGGTATTGATCCTAAGTGGTTTTGATCCACGGTATTGAGAAATGCCTAAAACTATATAAGGAGGAGAAGATCATTAGGCCAAGGTGTGCAAGTATTGAATATCTGATGAAGTGTGAGATCCAATATGCAGGTTATTGGCTTATGGTGTTTTGTTTGATTTGAACCAAGGATGAACCTTAGTGGTTGATGAGGGGTAAGATCTAATGATGGATTGGGATCTTAAGGCTTGAAATGAATTATCATTATTGGTTTGATCATGTATAGACTAGATCTGAATACTGACACATGTGTTTTTCTGTAAATGTTATGATATGGGTATGATTGAAGTTTGGAATAGCTACAAAATTATGAATTAATATTTACAAACATATACGTTGGTTGGCTTTGATAAAAGCGTGTATACACGCTAGTTCAACACATATAAGTAGCGTATACATTATGTAATATGATATTTGAAGTTACATGTGGATTTGACTGTTGTTGCAGAATTCTGGGTTCTACTCTGTGTTCTGGTGACTGTAGTTTGATGACAGTATATTGAGTGTTCAGATTGATTGGTTGTGATTTACTTCAGTGACGATGGGCTTTCAGTGATGGGTGACTCAGAGAGTTATGATTGAGTTTCCATGATTGGTTAATGCAGATGTATTTGATGGTTGTAGTGCAGTGGTGATAGATTTTGAGCTTCAATGTTGATAATGGGTCCAGTATGAAAATTAGATGAAACAAGGCCTTCATGTGTATTGTTGTGTACCTGGAGCATCCAGTCTGAAAATTTATGAAACGTGGTCCCTGGAGGA
>APFE030785433.1:0-11587 GCA_000404065.3 Pinus taeda
AAATTGGATGAAACATGGCCTTCATATTATGGTGTTGTGTTCCAGGAGTATCCAGTTTGAAAATTTATGAAACGTGGTATGTGGAGGAAGAGAGAAGGTTGTAGCCTTCTGTAGGCTAGCATCTACATACTGGGAAACATATCAGCCAATATAAGAGCTAAGGGGTTGGAGTTCCCTTCCACTAGTAACTGGAAAACAAGTGAAGGTTGGAGCCTTTAGTAGGCCAACGCCTATGTACTGGTAAACATATCAGCCAATACAAGAGCCAAGGGGTTGGAGCTCCCTTCCAGTAGTAGCTAGAAAACGAGTGAAGGTTGGAGCCTTCAGTAGGCCAGTGCCTATGTACTAGTAAATATATCATCTAGTACAAGAGCCAGGGGGTTGTAGCTCCCTTCCAGTAGAAGCTGGAGAACGAGAGAAGGTTGTAGCCTTCTGCAAGTGGGTGCCTGCGCACTGGTATGAGTCTGTGCCAGTACAAGATTGTAAACAATTTTTTCTTATATTAAAAGAAGACAACAACAAGTGGGTTTTGTCCCGCATTGGGTTTCCACCTTAAATCTTGGCGTTCATGTGTGTTTCTTATGTGTGATGATCTGTTCTGTTTTTACTGCACCTAGTTACTGTTTATATGGATAATGAAGTGCTGATGCATTGATTAAAGATCAACATATGATGAATTAACTGAATCATATGTTTACTGGATATACGTTAGTTGCCTTAAATACAGTTGTGTGTACATGCAAGTTCCCTTCACTGAAGTAGCGTATATGAATCTCACTATGGAAATGAAAAGTTATAGATTTGCTAATAATGATTCACCACCCCCCCCACCCTCTCAGTATTATTTCCAACAGATACTAGGAGAAGGACTTGGCCTGCGGATTGGGTCTTTGTATCTCATTTGAAGTAGATTCTAAGAAGAGAAGAGTTTCCAGGTTTTCCCCTTGGAGGGGTTTTCCCTTGGCTGAGAGCCTACATCTGTGTCCTCTTTGTTGATTTTGCTTCTTGATATTGGTTTGATGAAAATATCTAACTAAAGGAACATAAAGAAGGTAATTAAGATTCACAAGAAAGTATCAAGGTTAAAGAAACTAAGATATAATAAGTAGCCACTATCGATTTTCTAATGTGCTTTTAGATCTAAGGTGAGCAAGGAAGGAAACTAGAAGGACATAAGAAAGAATTTTTGATCAAGGGATAGTAAGATATCAAGGCTTAAAATAATAATATTGTATCTTGAAAAACTCTGGTTAATGGCTTGTTGGTATAAGACCTTCTGATCTAGGGTTTCTACATTTAATAAGATCAAGAACTACATCAATATTGCAACAAGGGTGTTGATCCCGCAAAAGGAAGTCTACCTGAAAGGCATCAATCTTGGAAGGTGTTCATGGAAGAATCCTAGGAAATATCTTTCAAGGGCTTCATCCAAAACTCTCGGAAGGTCTTGAATACATCAAGAAGTTTGGAAATATTATTCAAATATCACACTATCTCATAATGGTTGAATATTCAAGTCATGTAGGTTGTTTATACAAGGAGAGCAATAAGTTCATTGGGGCTTCAAACTATTGCTCATTGAATAAAAGGATTGACTTGATACTCACAAAGCAAGATGTAATGGGATATGTTATTGGAGAAATCACTAAATCATCAAAAGACAAGACACAAGAACTAGCAAATTAAAATAAAGGGGAAGAGATCAAAGGATCATAATTGAATCAATCAAGGATTCTCTTATTCCATTTGTATCAAATATAAAGACTTCCAAGGAAATGTATG
The DNA here is from genome assembly GCA_000404065.3 of Pinus taeda. Classification (NCBI taxonomy): domain Eukaryota; kingdom Viridiplantae; phylum Streptophyta; class Pinopsida; order Pinales; family Pinaceae; genus Pinus; species Pinus taeda. The sequence continues at coordinate 1,783 of APFE030785433.1, forward strand.
ACAAGCTAGTGAATTTGTACTTTGTAAGTACAACAGGTAAAAATATGTCATTGTGAAACAAGCTATATAGAATGAAGAAGTCGGAGTGTTGGACACTTAATCCTCTAAGGGTTGGTGTGGAATGTGAACAACCACCAGAGTCCAAGAGACCACTTGGAATATGAATCCAAGGGTCACATAATGTACTATAAATGTATATCATGTCAATAATATATGATTTCTAATGCTTATCTTCTACATTAGCTGTTTTCATTCCATGTGAGTTTGAAATGGTATCATAACAGGTGATATCCTTCCTTGCTCATATTTGAGCCACTTGTTTTGTGGCCTCTCTGTGCATGTCAGTTCTACCATCAATTTTGCATTTCATGAATGTTTTCTAAGCTAAATTGTAGCTATGATCTCGTCCATGTAACTGCCATTTTATCTACTCCTGCAAACCAATAGAAGTTGTGCGCTCTTTCTCCATTCCATATTCAAACGAATAGATTACATCCCCAAGAATTTACTCTCCAGTCCCAAGCAGAGCAATTTTAAAATGTGGAAAGAAATGGGTGCAAAAGAATATATGAGGATTTAATCCATATCACAGAGAGTCGAGGAAATTAAGTTAGAGAGAGTATCCTCCACCACTGTGAACCAAAGCACAAGCTCTCTAAGTGATATCTATGCGTTGAATGGTGTGTATAGCTACAACGAAACAATGAACGATGCACAAAATGAATGTTGAGAACATGACTATGCTTGATTAAATGTCGTGGTAAGTTTTTTATGGCCCATCTTTGCAAATTCGTTGGAAGTCATTGAACTGGTAAATATTTTGAATTTTTTATGGTATATAAAAATCATTGAGTGGTGTATTGTGTTGAGAGTGGATTCCATATACAATACATGTTTCCTATGCATTAAATTTTTGAAGATTGAACCTTGAAGGGTTGTATTCCTTTGTTTGGGCTGGCATACATTGTGTCATAAATAATTATGAGATGGTTAAGCTAGGTTGGTTAATTCCCGACGTAGAAATTTGAGGAGAAGAAGAGAGTTTGGTGTTGCAATGAAAGGACATGAAGAGAATTGGAGAGAAAGGAAGAACAAGGGTAGTTTAAGAGGCATGAGGGGCTTCTATGAAGATACTTGCACAAAGATTGAAGATTCCTCCTAAGTCAAAGTAACTTGCTAGACATTGCGAGTGAGTAAAATTGCACCATAATCTTTGAGAGTGCATAGCTCATCCTTAAGTATTGAGGTACAGTGTGATTAATTATTATGTGCTTGGTTGGTTCTAGTTATGTAAATCAATTACTCGTAAAAATTCTACCTTGTAATTCTCATAGAACAGAAATGTGAGTGCCTCTATTTGTTGGTGTGAAATTCACATTATGTAGCACTATGCCCAATTTGTTGTATTGTCAAGTAGTTTCTTATGTATATTAGATGTTAAGTTAATCAATTTCCATGCTACAAGATAGAATTTGCATTTACTCATGCAATTGACCACCCAAAGTATTAATTTCTGGTCATTGGTATCGTTGGAAGTTTACCACAACCCATTTTCTTAGGTGATAAATCGTTGTATACAAGCTAGTGTTGAAATGTGTGTGTTCTATTCACCTAACACTACAATCCTTGAATTGCATTAATTACTATGTATGGTATGTGGTATTAGTACTGTCTGCTCATGTGCTACAACTTACATTCTCTTGCTGGGCATCTTTTGCTTGGATGTTTTATTGGTCCAAGATACTAAAATCAAAATGCATGCTACATCCAGCTCTTTGCTCAATTTGAGCTAATTAATTAGCTTAGCTCTATATTCCAAGGTTCAAACAACATGAATTTCCAATTTCCTTATTGTGGAATATGTTACTCCGATCTGCATCAAATTCAGAATGAATGGAAAAAATCCCAATACCCAAAGGTTCCAAGCCATGAAATTGGAGGGATTGTGCTTGAAGTCAGATTAGAAATGAATAATTTTGTTGTTAGAGATAGCGTGGGTGTAGGCTACATGGTTTGGAGTTGCCAAAATTGTGATTCTTGTACAATACTGAGAAGGTTCTTTGGTCGTATAACAACATTTATGTAGATGGGTCTCCCACATTTGGAGGTTACTCTTCTTTGATAGTTTGTGACCAAAGGTTTGTAGTGAAAATCCTAGAGAGTCTATAGTTTGATGTTGCATCACCACTGCTATGTGCAAGAATATTTATATACACCCCCATGAAATACTTCCAAATAACGGAGCCTGAAAACAAAGCCTAGAAAAGTTGTGACTCTTGCGTATTTGAGAATATAACTAATTAATTTCTACAAGAGGCATTTCTTTTGTGTGTTTGAATATGTATATGGATATGCAATAAGAAGCGACATAGAAGTATTGTCACCAAGAGAACACATTAGCGTCCTATTTATTGTGTTGGTCCTTAGTGCATTGAGCATTGAATCAACATTGATGCAATTAGTTGGAGCGTTGAACAATCTTAAATCTCCTGCAACCTATGGTTAAATATCCCTTCTTTGCATTGTGAAGTTGCACACAATAGCATACACAATGTCGAATTGGTATGTGTATTGAGATTTAATTAGATTAGTTTGTTTCCTATTATACAAGTATCATAAATATATATTTTATGCTACAAAGAAAGTAAAGTTCTGATTGTAGTGGAGATTGGAAAATCTTTGTAATCATTGCAATTGTCAACTAATACTTCTTTTCTAAAAATGGCCAAAGTTGAAGTATTAGATTTCCTGCAAACTATGATACATTCCACTGATCATGATACCATGGAAATAAAAAAGAACACTCTTTGTGATATTCAAACATGTCTACAAAATGCACAAGACAAAATTGATTTTGTGCAGCTTGAATCACAACTACAACAAGACGAGTTACAAAAGTATTTTCATGATTCTGAACTTGTCTTTGTTCAGGAAATTCTTTGTTTGAGACACACTCCCATCAACAACCAGAAATTGATCAGATCATTGAGCCCCTCTAAGGAGCAGTTGTACATGCAGATGTAAAAATTAGACATACACTTCCCAAGACCATCATTAGACCTTGTGAAGAGCTTGTCCATAACAATCATAGAACTGGACTTGGATATGACAAGGATGTGCCCTTTCATATTCCAGATTACTCAAAACCCATCAAATTTCAGAGTGTTGGGGTTCTCCATGGCGGTTCACCTTTAGTTGTTCCAAATTCTACTCATCTTCCACAAAACCAGCAACAGATTGTGAAATGCCAACATTGTGACCAAGTTGGCCATTGAAATATCATTGTTTTGATCTTCATCCATGTAAGTATTGTCATAAAACCAATCATTCTTTAGACATATGCTTAAAAACCAAGTCTCTTGCAAGAGCATGGATTCATCTTGGATGGATCGCTTCTTGTCAATGGGCTTCAACAACTAAGAAGATATTTTAGTCATATGTCATAACTTGTTCTAGAGTATTGAACAATCTTTTAGTTGAGTTTTCTCCATCATCACATCTTGTATTTGACAAGGGGGGAAGTGACTGTCATCTACAAGCTTCAAAGCCATATCAAGAAAGCTTGAGGTGTTAGCATTATGATGTATATGTTGTACTTTATGGCAACCCACTTGTAGTAGAACAATTCTCTTGTATATGGTAACTAGATGAATCTACAAAAGAGATATAAGATGTGACAGAATGCATGATAGGAGTGTTTACAAATGTGATGAAATGTAGGGAAGCTTCAAGGAATCAGTTCAGAAAGCAACTCACTTAGATGACAGATCACAATAGTGCAGGTTAACAACACAGAGTTACAAATCAGGCTACACAAAATGAAGAAAGAGAGGTATACGCAGGTTCACCGTTGACCAAGCCGTGTATACACGTGGGTTCACTGTATACAAGTCACATATATGTACACACACACTTTCACAAAAGGAAAAGCGCGTATACCTTGGAAAACTAAGTTTTTGGTCTAAAGTATTTGGTCCATGGTATTGGTCCAAGGTATCGGGTCCGAGATATTGACCTGAGGTATCTGGTCCAAGGTATTGGTCATAAGTGGTTTTGGTCCATGGTATTGAGAAAGGCCTACAAACTATAAAAGGAGGAGAAGATCATTAGGCCATAATGTGCAAGTATTGAATATCTGATAAAGTGTGAGATCTAGTATGCAGGTTATTTGGTTATGGTGCATTGCTGGATCTGAACCAATGAAGAACTTTAGCAGATGATAAGGAACTAGATCCAATCATGGATTAGGATCTTAAGGCGTAAAATGAACTATCATTATGTGTTTTTGCTCATGAATATTCTAGATCTGAATACTGACGCATCTATTATTCTGTAAGTGATATGATCTGGGTATGACTGAAGTTTGGATTAGTCGTAATGTTTAAATCATCATTTATAGATCTGTACGCAGGTTCACATTAGAAAAGGGGTGTATACACGCTGGTTCTGCATATCAAAGCAGCGTATACGTAGGTTCGCTTTTAGGAAAGCACGTATGCACAAAGGTTCGAAACATGGAAGTAATGTATACCTTATAAAATATGTTTTAGTTGTTTCTGTTTGCTGTTGCAGTGCTTTTAGGTTTTGTCTTGGGTTCTGGTTACTGTATTATGGTGTCAACATTCTAAAAGATCAGATTGATGAGTTGTCAGAGTGATTGATTGATTCAGTTGTGATTGGTTCAAAAGGAGATTGGGGTATGCAGATATATTTGATGATTGAATGATGTTATTGATGGATCCAATCTAAAAATTTATGAAACGTGGTCCCTGGAAGAAAAGAGAAGGTTATAGCCTTCTATAGGCCGACACCTACGTACTAGTAAACATATCAGCTAGTACAAGAGCCAGGGGGTTGTAGCTCCCTTCCAGTAGAAGATAGAGAACGAGAGAAGGTTGTAGCCTTCTGCAAGTAGAAGCCTGCGTATTGGTATAATACTGCACCAATACAAAAAAATTGTAAACATAATATTCTTATTATTAAAAGAAGACAAAGACGATTGCAGGAGGTGGTTTTCACTCACATTGGGTTTCCACCTTATATCTTGGTGTTCATGTGTGTTTCTTATGTGTGATGATCTGTTTTGTTTTTACTGCACCTGGTCACTGTTTATATGGTTAATGAAGTTCTAATGCACTGATTAAAGATCCACATATGATGAATTAACAGAATCATAAGTTTGCTGGATATATGCTAGTTGCATTAAACACAGTTGCATGTACATGTGAGTTCCCTCAACTGAAGTAGCGTATATGAATCTGATTGTGGAAATAAAAAAAATTATTGATTTCCTAATATTGATTCACCCCCCCTCTCAGTATTATTTCCAACAATTGGTATCAGAGCAGGACCTTTAGAAGAAGCTTGATCGCTTGAAGGAAGATCCATCATTGATCCGGATTTGAACAAGAACGCAATAAAATACAGAGATAACCATATACACAAAGATGGAGCGTAAATAATGCTTCATTTCTGTTAACACTCAGGTTGTCCCCTGCTCCTTAAGGGATACGGCCGAGGTAACCACAGACCAAGCTTTGGACTGCCGGTCCTAGCCTACCAGCAGTCAGAGAGGGCTCTCTCTTCGGGATTTAGCTTTGTTTAGGAAATGATCTTAGGCTAGCTATTGAGTACAAAGGGTTTTGTTTTTTGGTGAGGAGAGAATGGTCTTAAGCAGAGAGGCATGCAAAGCGCAAAAGGTTTAGAACATTGGGCATGGAGTCAAGGATGTGGACTGAAGAATGTGTTTTCTTTGGCAAAGAAGAGACTACAGAGCAGGATAGCTGCACAAGGAGTAATATCAGGTTTGAATGAGGATGAAACGGATGCAAGGAATGAAAGACAGCTAAGTAATTTTTATTCGTGCTAACAGAGGGAACGGGATGAATGTCCTATAGGAGCAATTACTTGAATTCCTACAACAATATTCATATACGGAGGAAACTAGTGCAAATATGAGCCTAAGAGGAATTCATATTATAGGCTAGTTTAGAAAGAAAACATTGAGAAAAAGCAGGGATTGAGGGCAGAGCACAGCTAAGTGACATCTGAACTATTCTTTTTCCCTGCAAGTTTAGATCATGACACAAAATGATATAGCAAACATAGCAACTGTAGAAAGAGATAAGGAAAACTTATTAGTCCAAGAAGAGGCACGAGAATTCTGTAATCTCAATCTTCAGCCAACAAACCCACATTCAGACAGTCCAAACACCAATTTTCCAGCAAGCTCTGTCTATTAAATGTCTTAGAGCGTACACAGCAAGCCTCAAAATCAGATGATCGATCAAAAAACTCTCACCTTTTGAACAGTACATAGTGAGGTTTTTATAGAAAAAATTTACAGACTTAGATCTGTGGATAAGATCTTAAGGAAAATATCTCAAAATATCTGTCAAACCTATCTAAACAGATCTGAACTAAAACAGTGCTTTCTGCTAAAAATAAATGCATGAAAGACTATATGGGCTGAGCTGGGGCAGCTGGCATCTTGGAGTAAATATCTAAGGCTGCGCATGAATCCTTTAGGCGGTTCCATAAATGATTTTTGTCTTTTTGGATTGAGGCGGTGGCTGGCTGTCCTTCTGTTCTCCGCTTTATTCCACGCCTCATCTCCGCATACTTAGTCTGTCAATTAAAGAGATTGAGGAATATGATATGTGATTCTGGCACCCCTTTCTGTAATACCAGTTCAATAGCCTGCCCAGCAGAGTTTCCTGTTGCTAGAACTTTACAACATGCACGCAATGCATTCTCCATGCTTTCCCCACTTCGGATAATTGACACTCCACACAGCTTTTTACAGAAATCAACTCCAGTGTCGACTGATCCTGTAGGAGTGGTCACTTGCTTTTCGTGAATGGAAGATGGCCCAGGCCATTCTCAACAACCAGTCGAATGAGCCGATCTGAATAAAAGACAAAATCATGCTTTGTGGTCTCACGATCTCGTATGAGTGTATGCATCCCGCGAATCAACATCACATGAACTTCGGTCAAGGTATACAACTCGAATTGGCACCCCCAATGCATCTGACAGTGCAGTAATATGGACATGATACATCACAACATAATTTGAAACTAATGGGTCTCGGATCCTCTCGATGAGTGTATCAATACTTATAGATGACTCCCTGCCTGGAATCACGCTCTCGAGCAAAAACGTCCTGCTCTTTCGGATTCTTGATAAAATGACTCCGACTTCAGATCATATAATCTTCAAAAGTGAACTCTGCGTATCCCAGGTCCAGGAGGGCTTTCTTGCACTGCTCAATGTTTTTCAACACATGTTCCACTTCTGCTTCATCTTTGGTCTCCATATATGCTCCAGATACGAAAACATGAAGGAACGAAAGAAGCAGTTTCCATCACCACGTGTGCGTCGAATTACCCTGTATAACTCATCCAGCACCTCAATTTTTGCCTTTAAGATTGAACTCCCTGTTTCATACTCAGCTGCCAATGCAGAAAGAGACTCCTTGTCGCCGACAAATGGGATTTTGAGGGCTTCCTCGGCCTGGATGGCATTCTGTTGCTGTATAATGTCGTCCTTGTAGCATGTCCAGTCCGCGTCAACTACGCCATCACCTCCATCTCTTGAATGTGAAATATCAGCATCGATTATTAAAGAGGGCACATCTGATATAAGAGGAAGCTGCTTCTTTTGTTCATCAACCAACAATGAGTTCTGCCCACCAAGCTTTGCATTTATTTTTAGTATAACATTAGCAATGTAATCAGGCCTGCATTTTTTGACATGGTCTGCCAAGCAACACTGGGTCCAAACACCAAACTCCAACTCGCATAACCTCTTTACAAAATTCGGTGCTTTTTATCAAATCATGGTGCAATTCCATGTATAATCGCATCTTGAGAAAGGCCTTATAATCCACATAATACCTCAGATTCTTTGGGTATAGACTGTTGAAATTCTTGGCACTCTACTCCTGTTTCACTTAAGGCTGAAATAAGTTTTGGAACAATTTTACGCAACATAAGCTTGAAGCCAGCAGAACTAGTATTCTGATTCTCAGACACTGTCCCAGCATTTGATGGCAACATGCAATCTTCTGAAAGTGATCCGACTTGAGCCCCTTTCATATATGCATAGCATGCACGAAGAGTATAATGACCGCGTTTTTTAAAATGCTCTTTGACAAACATTTCAAAATGCTTTGGGGGCCTGCGTAGTATGTACAACATTGACTTGCATGATAAAAGAAACGAGTTTTCACTGTATGCTAAAGAGTTCTTCTCCCCTTCAGCAGAACCAATCTGTTTGTCATATCCGATTGTTGGGTCTTGTTTCATCTCTACATTCTATCTGTCCAACCAACTGATTGCCAATGCCAGGCACTTCAATGTCATTGATTTTCTCAGTGGTCTCAGAAAGATTTGTCCAGACAACCCGTGCACAGTCCTCTGGAATAGACTCATCTTCATCTGGATCTTCACTGTCACTACTAGTACTATCTGAATCTGAATCACCAGCAACTTTTGTTACCATCCCAATTAAACCTTCATGTTGTCTACATTGGACTATGTCTTCTCTGTGAAGGCCTACATCAGATTGCATTGTTTGACCTTTCTGGAAAAATCCTGCTGAATCACGTATAGAGTTTTCTTCCAAAGGCTTGAAGATGTCAATGTACAGCTTTGTCCACTAACATCAGGAGACTCCAAAGTGCAGCTCACACCTGAACTACTCCCTGCAACCACTGATGCATCACAGCCGACTGATCTATCTGTGAATTTGGAAGAATGACTCTCTTCATCATGATATATGTCTCCCATTCAAATGCTTGTTGACAAATAGCTCAAAGAGAAGGCAACGGTCAGGCCTCCAGTGCACAAACAATCTGTATTGGGCGATCTTTATATTTAGATTCCAAACTAAACAAAACGTCCACCTTCGCTTATCAGATATTGAGATCCTTCAATTTTGTATACCTCTGCCATTAAAACGTTTTAGCATATTTTTGCTAGGGAAAAGGCTAAAAATAATGTGCACCATCGTAAACTGAGATGCCAGTCCAATGTCCATTCTTCCATTATTTTCAAAAAGAAAAAATTCATAAGCTTTGTGCATTATAGCACATATTGAAGGACCATCAATTTGCATAAACACTGCAGAAATTCCAGTAATTAGTAGCCAGATCCAGGTTACAAGTTCCCAATTTATCCATAGCATAAACCTTCCATTGAAGTGAGTTTTCATTGTATAAATCATCCATCTCACTCTGGATTATATTCGCTGCAGCAATCATCTGATTCTATAAGATATAATGCTGGGAGAATTGTGTGGCTTCAAAACTTGAAATTATATGTTGGAATACTTTGTGGTAAAAGATGCATCAGAAAATGCCACAAATGATGTGAACACTTTATAGCTTTAGTTTAATCTTCTCAGACCATTTTAGAATACCAGAACACACTTGACATCCACAACTAAATCTGAATTATCAAAACTAGCAGGTCCCTTTTTGCCACAGTAGCAAATTTCAAATATGGAACATTGCTGTAAGCAAAGCATGACATATTTGGCATGTAAATATGTCGATCACGAAAGGTGAATACCTGCTATAAGCAGGAGGCTAACAATTTCATTAATGGAAAATACTGAAATATGCTTACAACCAGAATTGGAAATAAACCAGCTAGGGCGATGGTTAACCAGAATTGGAAATAAACCAGCTAGGGCGATGGTAGCTTATCTCTGAGAAGAGATGTGCGGCTACATGCCTTTGAACTATTCTGAACTGTGTTACAATGAGGCTCGAAGGCCTATTTATTGTTGAGAAACAATG
>APFE030785455.1:21208-36394 GCA_000404065.3 Pinus taeda
CCTGTAAAAGTCAAAAAGGTGCAAGTATATTCTTAAAAACTCATTTTTGAGTCATTTCTGGAAGCTTCTAGAAGGAATCTTGAGGTGGCAAGTTCGCTCCTTAAAGGTTCATGCATCCCATACCTTAAGGAGCTAACCCCTTGATGCGAGGAGCTTATCCCTTTGAAGGAGGACTCTATCCCTTCATAGGTGGACCTGTAACCTCCTTCCCTTGCACTATAAAATGAAACATTGGGCTGGTTACTGGAGAGGTTGAAAGCTAAATATTTTTGAGGTGAAATGCTGCTGGAACTTAGTCTTCCTAATTGAGCTTTTGGGAGGAGAGATTACATACCTTTTTGATCTCATTTGGAAGAGAGTGAGGCTTGTCAAAGTAGAGGAGATTCCTGTTTGGACCCTGGGAAGAGCTTGTACGACATCAAGGCACCAAAGGTTGTAAAGTTCTTCTATTTTCAAAGTTAATACAATCAAGTTCATTTTTCTCAATAAGCTGTGTTTTATGGTTTATTTTATGAACTCCTTGATCATCATAATGAACATGATTTATTATATTAGCTATGCAGGTGTTATTTGATGTGTGCTTGTTGGTGATTGCAGGTTCTTTAAGAGAAACACTTTTGGATAGTTGAAGCATGGCTGCCACAAACTAGCGTTGGACTTAAGGTAGGGTCTAAAACACCTCTTAGGTTTTATTAATGAATCGCAATATGTTTAGAGAAAGATAGATTTGCTTGTCCTGCTTGTTGCTAGATATCTATTGATACTAGGGAGATTGGCCTTGTCGGCAAGAATGAGTTATCCGGCAAACATATATGACATAAAAGAGAGATATGAAATGCTAGAAGATATACTCTCTGAAGTACAGTGAAGAAGGTCATATCACTTAGGCCTGATTGAAGGTATCGAAGAATGAAGGAATATCTTCATAAGATCTCAATTGGGATGAAGATAATCATAATTGTTTTAACTTATAGGCAAGGTAACAAATGTCCATTAACAAGAAGGTTACCTCATTCAACAATTTGTGGTATTTATGCTAGATAGAGAAAAGTTGATGGCAAAAGTATTGAAGGTTAAAGGACTCAAACATGTGCAGAAAGGAAAAGGAAGTTTGATCCTCAAATAGTATAGCTAAGATTCAATGTTATGGAAATATTATGGAAAGAAAACTCATATCGCCAAAAGGATGGAGGAAGCTGAAGAAAATGACAAAGGAAAGAGGGATTTCAAATCTCTACTATGATTGAGATGATCTCCCTCACAAAAGAATCCTATCATAAGCACATAAATCTTTTGTTACTGACATGACCATGATAAGAAGATGCATCGTGGCATCATGGAAGCATTAGAAACAAGATCTCATGACATCACCATGGGAATGATGAAGGACAAAATCCATGACAATCAAACATGAAGAATATAGCTATTGGGAACCTCATTAGACATTAAAGGTAAGGAATAATTCATCCAAGACAAGGCTCATCATACATCAAGTCAAAAAGGAAACATCTGCCAAATGGGGACATGCAAGATCTTAAAGATTCTCTAATGGAATCCTCATTAGAGGGTTCACTAATATAGAAAGGAAGCAAGTGTTTCATCAGGAAATCCAACTTATGGAATTCATGGGATGATGGTATGATGACATGAAAAATGAAGCAGATGAAGGGATTGAAGATCTTTTCAATCAAGGAAGCTATTGGAATAAGTCTAGATGGCCTAAAGGTAAAATGAGGTATGTATGCTTGTATTTAATATTATAAAGTCATGCCGTATGGTTGTAGGTAACATGGATCACTACTTCTATCTTTAGAAGCATGATCAAGAGAAAAAGGATCTCCTCCTCTGAAAGGATGCAGGAAGGCATAAATCACACTAGATGAAATCAACATAATATGTCCTCATATGAAGTATGAAGTGGTTGACTACAATCAAGAAACTTGGATTGAAATCTCCTAGGAATGGAATGTGTGAGGAAGGAAGAGATCATGAGATATGCAACCATGATAAAGGAAATCAACATCCAAAAGACCAAGAAGATTTGACTAGGAAATCTCCCGGAAAGATATGAAGACTCTGATGAAAGTCTGGAAAAGATGGAGACCCTTGACAATGGATATCTTTGGGAGATTTGTCAACATGTATGTAGGATGCTGATACCCACAAAAAGATGTCATGATGAAGAGCCATCTTGTAAGGTACTATTTGACTTAATGTTATGTCTCGATTTCTTGAATAACATATGGATGAGTTCATGCAGGGCTACTGGAACAAGAGTTGTAAGTGCAAGTAAAACTAGCATTCATGTGGTGTATGGGAATTCCTGAAATAAACATGATGAGAAGAAGTAGCCATATGACGAAGGTTCGAGATATGTATCAAGAAGGCCACTTTCCATGAAGAAAGGAATGACATGATGAACCAAGAAGGAAAGTGATGGATTGCTAATGCCCTACAAGGAAGAAGCAAGACTAAATTTCATGACATCAAGGAAAGAAATTGATCAAGCAACCGAAGGACTCACAAAGAAGAAGTTGTTGATGAAAAGGAGAGTCCCTAGTTAAAAGGGAGCTCTAACAAGTCCTTAATTGAGAGGGGGCTTCGCAAAATTCCTGGTCAGAAGGAACTTGGGTACATTCCTTTACAGGAATGGGCATATATTCCCTAGTTGAGAGGGTGAGATAGGCACAACATTCTTGTCTTCACTTGGTAGAAAGAATGGAGGATTGGGTAATCATCTAGCATTTGATGCTCTTTGAGGATTTGTAGGGCATCCAAGACAAGAGTAGGTAAGAGGACCGATATTCTTTGAGGGATGGGAACCCAAGATAAGAATAGTCCTAGGAGGTCATACTCAGGGAACACCCGGGTGGGTATGTACCAATGATGAAGGTGTCTATAGTCATTGGTCTCGCTAACATTGTGCTCGGATCTAATAAGAGATAGAGTTGTCAATCAAGGCCTTATTGTGGAAACAATGTTGGTTACTATGATGCTATACAAATGGGTTATCAATCTGATTCTTCTTATGAGAAATTATTCAGATTGAGAATGACCATGTACCATCATGAATACCTACCTAGTTAAGAAGGAGTGTTGAAGAAAGTGTAACTAGGTTTGGTCTTCATGACATTGTAATTATGATTTTTGTAAACAAGAAAATATTATTATTCCTTGTTGCATGGGTTTCATGAACAAGAGGTTTATTTATTAGTAGCTCCCATTGAGAGCCTTAGGATATCAAAGAGTTAATGTCAAGCTCTTCATGAGCATATATGTAATGAATATGATTTTACCTAGTGTCTAGATTAGCCCTCCAAGACAAGCACAATACTCTTGAAGAATTCATCAAACAAAATGATGTAAAATGCAGTCAAGTGAGCCAACAAAGTGATATAAAGAGCAATCATGTTAGCTCAAATGAAGTGACACAACAATTCACTGTCATGTCAACTTATTATGGGAGACTAACCGCTATATATATGTAGCTAGGGTCACCACAGAAAGGGCATAACTCAAATTCTCTCTGAAATTCGTATAGGTGCACGAAGTACATGACAGTAGTAGTAAGAATTTCATATGTCATTCTCGAAGGACTATCCGCAAGCTCAAGAACTTTGGATGGGTATAGTAGGATGCATCTCGGATACCTTTGAAATAATTAGAGTGAGAAAATATCCTCAGTGTTCACAGTCTAGGCCTATTTATATAGTGATATTTGAAGCAACCTTACAATCTCAACATTCTTATGATAAGGCAATGATCTCATGAAGACACAATCTATCTCGGTATATAGTGCAAAAGTAGTCAAAATAGATGCAATTATGATCTTAGTGTAAGTACAGTCATGACATTAACGGAGAAAAATCAGTATCTCAGTAAGTCTAAGTGCAACTCTCCTATATATATATATATATATAATAAATATATATATAGATATATATATAATTAGATCTCTTTATTGTAATGAATATATTAGTAAGGATACAACAATAATGATCTCAGTGGTACAACAATAATAATCTCAGTGTTGTAGCAGTGATGGAGATCTCGATGGCGTAGTAGTGATGGCCTCAGTGGTGCAACAATGATTATGATCTCAACAGTGATAAAGAAGAGGATTGGTGTCTTGGTCTCAGAGTGGCCTAGTAAGTCAAGGGTCATATTTATGGTATTTGTCAATTGCAATCTCTATAAGAATAATTTTGTGTGAGTTTTCCTCTCTAAGAGGGAGAGATTCTGGCCCTGGCAGAAAGCCAACATCTTGTGTTCTTGTCTCTTTATTTTTTATAGCTATTTGATGAAGTAAGAAATACACACACTAATTATGTCAAGAAAAGATTGTGCTAATAAGCTAAAGATAAAATACCTCACAAATAGTTATCCTGTAAAGAAGAATCTCATTAACTCTAACTGCCCTAGATTCTTCAACAAACACAGTTCTAGAAGAAAATCGGGCACATGGGTTTTCTTGTTAGGACCCCCCATATGGATTAATGTTTCTCCAAACTCACCCAGGTCACATGTGTGAGCCTCTAACACTTGACCAAAGGTGATGATGCAAATTAGTATTAGTTTTTGGGTAATCAACTTCCGTCGTGATTTCTAGGCAAATGAAGATAGATTTAAAAAAAACACGGGTTTTATGTAAAATGGAGCCATTTAGGTGAATTGGGAGTGGAATTTCAAAATGGTGCATGGTTTGGGATACATGTTTGATTCTTTATACATTATTTTCCTAGATTTTGTGTTGTGGCCAACACATATAACAACAAGAGCAGGGACTTGAACTGCCATCAAATCAAGGAGTATATCACACATTTTGAGCACAAATCAATTTACTTTGTTGAGTCATCAATCTTTGGGAGAGATTTGAGCCTAAGAAGTTTTATTTCATTTTGCATAAATTCTCAAAGTAATACTATAATGGGGATCTAAGACTAGTTTTATGAATATTTGATATATAAAATCTCTCTTTGTTGGTTTATTCATTTTCCCAGTGTGGTGTTCTATTCATAAATGAGTTCATAATTATAGCTACAACACTCTAAAGTTGTGACTTTCCTTTGGCATGTGCAACTAAGCTAGGAAGGGCCCCCTGCGCCAAGGAAGCATGTTTCTCTTTCTCTCTTTTGTTAATTTATCTTTATGTATTCATTTTTAATGAGATTAACATTTACTTCTTTTTTTTAATGGGAAGGTTATTGTTTTACTATTAAAAAGAGAGACTGGTTTTTGGGCTAGAACCCTTACATATTTCATCCAAATCCACTATGATTATACTTTAAGATGTCTAAAACATAAGGAGCCTATACTTGCAACATTTTACAATTATGAAAATATGCCTATTATATTCTTTGTAAAAGACTCATAGATACAAACAAAACCATACAAACAAAACCTACATAACATCAAACGAGCCAAAACAAAGGAAGTGAACAAACGAGTAACTAGTCTGCTGCTCCAGGCTCTCCTTTAAGCAAGAGTTCATTGATCAAACATGTTGCTCTGAACCTTGGGAGATTTCTTCCTTTTTTCCTTGTCGCACTTTCACTAGATTTGGCCTCTGTTGATGCAATTTGAGGCCCAATAGCATAAATTTCTTCATCTTAGCTAGTTTACAATTCATGGGTGCTAGTTCAGTCTGACGTTCCCTTGAAACTTGTCAATTTTGCTTTGAATCAACTCAAGTTTGGTGTTAATGAATGGTTGGAAAGATTTTTGTGCCCTCTCTTGTACCTAATTCTATTGGTTAAATGCACACAAAAATCCTTGCATTGCTTCCAGGGTCATGTCCAAAAGATGACTCATATCACCATGCTTGTTGTCGTGGGATGAAGATCCTATATTCTACATGGAGAGACTACATAGTGTTAAGACTTTTCTCCCATATGGGGATGTTCTTTGCAACATGTCTATGTAGGCTCTTAACGCCAGAACTATGTTGGTTCAACTCCCTCTCTTACTATTTATCCTTCATAGTGTGGAACGATGGTTACCCAACATTATATAATCCTTATTAATCCTAACGCCAAACCTATCATATCCTTCCCAACCATTGATCTCCCTCCTTATATCATTTAATTGTAGGAATGAATCATCCATTCTGAATTTGTTTCGAATTGCTTGCTGAGAATGCAGGTTGATACAAAGAAGGGAAGGGAATAATGCTAATCTAAGATGAATTGAATGAGGATTCAAAGTCACTATTCTTGTCCCTTTAAAATTCTGTTTGCCAATGTGAGTTGGAAGGAGCTCAGGACACATGTGCACTTTCTGAGCATGAATCACATGACATATGTGGATATGACTAGGACAAGGGTAATTGCAGTGGAGTTATCTAAGGCTATAGAATTATTGTTTGCCACTAGTCCATGAGAGTATTCATTAAAGGATGAGTCGGGGCCTTCACATTCCATAGATTTGCCCACACAATTATTTCCTCATGATCCAACTTAGTTGATTGACTTGTAATGCATTTAATTATTACTTCTTTGCCATATGTTAGGGTCATGGCAATCCCGAGTTTCTTGGAGATCCGCAATTCAATTCTAAGAGCCCTCGATCCAATCTTGTCCGTTTATTGGCTAATGCATCCACTATATGGTTCAAATTCCTTAAGGCATGGTTCAAACTGCTGAAGCTAAATAATAATCCTTTGCAAAATGGGGGATAGATTATTGTTATGCATTGCTTTTTCTTCCTATACTTTCTAGAATACAATAAATGAATCACCAAATACCATGATTTTCAAGATTTTTTTTCTTCAATGGTTAGTTCTAAGCCTTTCCATAGAGCTAGAAACTTAGCTTGGTTATTGGTTACTACACCCAATCCTCAGGCATATTGAATCTCAATTTTTTCATCGAGGAAAAGGATCACCCCTCCTACTCATACCACCCATAGTTAGATTAACATTTTCATTACAATATTAATTTCATTATATTATGCTTAGCCTAAAGTGATCAAAACATTGTTTACAGTTAATATGGTTGCTCAATTTTAAACTCAATCATTAGTTTCACTAAGAACTATGTATACGAGGATTCATAACCTTGTTTAGTTGAATCACAAGGATAGAACCATGTGTAATCTACCACTGAAAAACCTTGTGTAATCTGTGGCACTTGTCTCAACTAAACCATTTAAAGTTTATGATCATTTTTCATTACTAAGACTTTCTTTGATAGATTAATCTAGTTGAATTACAAGGACAAAGCCCTGTGTAAACTGTGCCACTTGTCTCAACAATTCTTTATGCCAATTAATATAAATGATTTTTTCATAGAATACAAATTTAGGAACTAAATACCTAACATATATTGTGCCTTACGCATCACAATCTTATCAACCCACATTGATGATTTAAATGTAGAAGAATTATAGTATTATTGAATTGATTGACATTTTTGCATCGTTGCCAAGGAAGTGTAGATAGGATTTAGTTTCTAATTTATGTTTCCTTTAAATTACACAACTTGGGGGAGGAGAAACAATAAGATGAGAGGTATCAACCTACACATTTTCCACAACGAGGTTTCTCCAAAGCCTTGAATGTCCCTTTCATGCAAGTGTGTTTGTTTTTCATACAAGTAAGTTTTCTTTATTTATTATCAAACTTGAGTGAACAAATAATTTGGTGACAGCAAGGTCTCAATAGCATGAGGAGTTAAAAGTGTGGTTTGCTTTAATTTTGCAATTAATTTCATTTCATTTGTTTCACTAGGTTAAAATTCAATTATTTTTAAGTTGTTGTAAGAAACCCCCATAAACTAATCAACGTGTTAGACGAGGGTTATTAACTAGCAAAAACAATTCAACTATGTTCAAGAATCCATTGGGAAAAGAAGAATGTCACTCCATTTTTTTTCTAAAATCAGAGTAGTAGCTCAAAATAATTTTGCATCTTAGGAGAAGCAAATCCTTACCACCATCAAGTGCAGACCTGCACTCTAAGAAGCAATAAAAGAGCAAAAAATCCATGAACAACATCAAGAAGAATATCTAAAGTAGACCAAAGAATCATGGACCACATTTGATGGAGAGCAACCATTATAAATTGAGATTAAGGAGTCCTTAACATACATATCATTAGATCCTTTATGCATCCAAGAGATCAACCATCCTATAACAAAAAATTGAGTGGCATGGCAGAGGAGGAAATAGAGTGGTCCAAATGAGCAAGTGAACTAAGAACGTCACAATGATATTGAAATTTGGTTCCATACAATCATTAGGTTGAAGCACCACCCTTTTCTTCGATAGTTTTTGACATCATCTTAATCAAAGCAGTTGGCCCCTCCTATTCTCATATATATTAAAGCATATATTTCAAACCTGCACATGAGTTTATTTGTCATCTTGTTACACATATGGCTCCATTGGAAGTATTCATAACTTGAAAGAGATTTTCCTTTTCTAGTAGAGTAGGATAGAAAAAATAAATAAATAAAATAGTAAAGGTAAATAAAAGTCTAGTCGTGAAAACTAGGTAACTGGTGCAACTAGACATGAGTCTTGCTTGAAAACTATACTTCTTGGCAAGCATGATTCACAACAAGTACTGTAAGTTCATGTTGGTTCCAATATTTTATTATGGTTCTTCAAAATCTTTATGGTTATATGGTCGAATTGGCTGATGTGGGATTCATTAAGGTCCACCTTCCAACATATCTTGTACCATATACTTAAACAACTTATCTAGGACCAAGATCAAAGATTATTTTGAGTTCCTTGGAGTTTGCATACATCAATGGCAAATTTCCTCACTAACAACAAATGAATGCCTCATTTCCCTTTGAAAGTTAGATCCTATAGGTGACTTGACTTCAACATATTTATTCATGCTTGTCAGAATGCACTCTCGTACCTTAACACTAATTTCATTATTAGTGAGTTGTCTCACTTTGGTTAACAATTGACATTAGTAGTGAGTAATGCAATGAATTATTTTTATGTTCGAATTCAAGTAAATCCATTCACATATATTGAATTATACCAATCAAAATTATATGTGAAGACTATATGGTTTATGGCATCAACATCTTTCAACAATTTTCTTGTTCTAAAAGATTTTTTTAGTCGCATATTTTTCCAATAAATTTTTGCCATTTAGTCTTGCAACATGGTATAGTTCAGTAGATTTGATTAGCATCCATGACTCCAAAATAATTGTTGATTCTCAAAAATTCAAATGTTCTCTTGAATCCACACACTTCATCTTTAGCCTTCAATCAACATACATCATATTTCATGGTTTCTACTTAAGCAAAAACTACCAGTTCAAGACTTCATAGAGAAACAAGTAATCAAAGGTAAAAACATTTTTTCAATTCGTTTATTCATTATAAATAACATGGTTTATATAGTGACAATAAACTACACCATACCTCTAATACATTTTTCATCCATTACTTGCAATTTGTGTTTCTTTCACACCTGATCACTTATCTCCATTTTAGTTGCCATGTTTGTTAAATGATCATTTTCCTCCACCTCTTAGAGAAAGAATTTTAGTATATTTTTCAAATTTCAAAAGATTTGAAATTATTTGCCATGTTTGTTAAGTCATAATTTTCCTCCACCTCTTAGAGAAAGAATTTTAGTATACTTTTCAAATTTCAAAAGATTTGAAATGATTACCCAAGAAAGAGTTATTTTTTCAAATCATCTGAGTATGGCATGGATTTAAAGCATAAGAAATATTATACATATTCTATTTAAACTCAATATGAGTAGTATCATATGTTCAGGCCATGGCAGTAGTTTGTGAAAGTATGTCAAGTATTATTTGTTGCATTCATCAAGTAGATATCATCCTTATTCCTTCATTTCACCGTTCCCCCCACTATACCATTGTCAATGTGTTATGGAATTTCTTATTTTTAATGAATTCATGAAATGAAATACATTTTTAAGAATATTTTGTGTTGATTAGATCATACTCAGGTTGAGGCCAACCCTAGTTCATCAAGAAGAAGACAACAATTCCGATAGCTACAAAAACTTCCAGTGTTTGTAGCTATAGAAACATTGTTGTACCTATACAAAGTTGTTGTAGCAACTTGCTCCACGGGCACATTTTGTATAGTGATTGCAAACAACAAAGACCAAATTAAAATAATTATGAGACATGGGTTTTCATCCAAAATATGATAAATTAAGTATCATGTGGGCGAAATTTCAAAAAAATGCATGATAAGGGATGCACAAGCAAGTTTTAAAAATGATTTAATAATTTTTTGCAAAAGTATCATTATTTTTGTGTAGTGGATTTGTAGTTTTATATGGTTCCACATTTCCAAATATTGGAAACTAACTTAGAGATGGTTTTAAATCATGAACACATGGTCATCCTGTAACACCCTCCTCCCACATTTACCCAAGTTAAATGGTCTGCTAGGGTAAACATGTGACGAGAGGCTACTATAATCTGATTCAACTCCCCATGTATAGTTAAGGAAGTGGAACCAACACAACGCAACCACTTTGACCTTCTGCACATGTCGTAGAACCTACAAGAGCCAACCAACCCTTCCAAGTGATCAACCCCTTAAAAAACTTGACACTTGACTACCCTAGAGCCTTAGTTGATCCAATGACATGGGCATGCATGCGACTAGGGCCCACCAGTCACTCTCACAACATGGGCATAAAAGCGATTGGGGTCTTTTTCAGCTAGTTCTAAACCTGTGACCCCGAATTATGTGCCACCTTTACAGGGTCAGGACTCAGGCCACTACCCAAAACTCCATGAAACCTTCAGGAACAAAAATAACATCGAGACAACGATACAAATGAAAATATTTAAACAAATATTTGACTAGGCCCCTACTAGCCATGACAGGGATTTCGTCAAACATGTCACGAATATGTAATCTATATGCCATAACAACAAATCTGAGCATGGGGGTCTCATACTTATCAGAGAATCACTAAGAAGCATTGATGCATTATCGCATTAGTGGCATTATGATCTATTAGATCATATATTCACTCTTCATTCATTTACAAATTAAAACATGATGAAATCCATACATCATTCCAGTCATAAAACATACTCATAATGAGCATATAAACAACATAAATAATATGGATACATCAGCGATAAATGCCACATATGAACTAGTACATTTGCTCATAAAATACCAAGGAATGTAACTCTTATTAATGGATGCAAAAGCCAACCGGGTATGGGACTTCCACGAACCACCCAATAATAGATTGGTTGAAACAAATATTTCTTACAGCCAATCACCCCAATGCCATATTCCAAGCATGAACGTGGTACTCATAACCAAAACTCAACCAGGAATTCTCGAGGCTGCACCACCTCACCCTCACCAATAGAACCAATATTTACCGTGATCCTCACTTGATCACTAGGCCATAACAAGCATGGATGCCATCGGAGTTTCTCCACCTACACTGTGAGGAATTTTCCTGTCTCCTTGTCTCTTTACTACAATCCACAATTAGTTTCAAGGATCACTAGGCCATAATTTAGAAACCAGTCTCCGGGATTTACTGTATATCCCATCCTGAGATTCCTAGACCTAATCGAGACTCCATCCTCTAGGCTTTATTGTATATCCCATCCCGATATTCCTAGACCTCATGGAGAGCACCCACCTCTAGGCTTTACCGTATATCCCGTTGATGCAGGAGCATCTGGATTTAGCCATCAATGTGATTGTATGTTCACATGTTGTGGCTAACATGAGATGAATTTCATTGACTTGAGTGGTCAAAATCAGTTAGAAGAGAGGGTTGGATCTCTCGAATTGATATTTATTTCAATTATTGTAACAATTAAATCATTGTATTATTTTTAGGATAGGGAATAAGTTTGTTAGAATGGGTGTCGATCGAGGCTCTAGAATAGGAATTTAATTTTTAGCCTGATAAAAATAGAGATTGAGTTGTCAAATGTTGTTAGGATAGGATTTGATCCATAAAAGAAAGAAAACAATGTAATTATGGGATGGAATGGAATAAGGAAGGAGCAAGTGAAAGATTGAGAGAGAGATAGGGTTTTGCGAGTAAACAAAGGTCAGACAAATTGTTGTAATCAAGCTGAGAGGGCCAAGACTCTGTAATTACTATGTTATTGAGTAATTGATTAAGTGTGGTGTTGCGTGCTATTCTTGGTGCAAAATTTCTCTGGAATCTGTGAATCGACGTTCTGGGCATTAATCAGGTATTACTTTCTGTTTATGCATTTTATTGATAAGTCACATTCAGTTAGCATTAAGGGTTATTCCAAGCTTAAGCGTTAAACCTTTGTTAAAACGTATGTATTAAAAACACGTATTAAGCACGTTAAGAATATTCCCAAGTGGTAAGCGGTATCTCTCACACTTAATGAATGGTAAATGGTATTTCTCAGATTCACGCGATTAACCTAAGCTGGTGACACGTAGCCCACACAAAACCACTGATATTGTGTGATTTCAAAACAATAACTAGTGTGCTTGTTGGAGAGTGATATTGCGCGAAAACCATTGGATCAAACTAATAAAGATCGACAATGGGTATTCCATCTCGATGATTCCAGAATTAAAGTGACGGTGGTTGGTCAAGGCAAAGTGGGACCATTTGTTGATTGGCTGGAGGTACTACCAAATCAGAGTTTGCTTGTGCCCTGTTAATTAGGAAGCTAGCCTTCGGGTTTCTGCCAGTAAAATTTGAGATTCTGTTTGACACAACATCATTTGGTATTAGAGCTAAGGGTTAAATTCTATTACAGTAAACATGCCACCTAAGAGAGGAGCTGGTATAGGTCAAGGAAGGCCTGTAGCAAATGTAGTTTTGCTGGACAAGATTCGAAAGTTGCGTACAAGAATGGAGACAATGGAAATTGGTCAAAGGAGAGCATTGATGAAGGAGATGTCAATGTTGTAGAGGAATCTTTTGAGGAAGAAGAAGAGGATGAAATCGAAGCTACCAAAGTTCTCAAAATGTTGGCCAAATTAAGTGGAAGACCAAAGGTGGAAATACCTTTGTATGAAGGTAATCTCAATGTAGAAGAGTTGATGGATTAGATCAGTTCATTGGACAAGTATTTCAACTATGAGGAGGTTGATGACAAAAAGAAGGTGAAATTTGCAGTTACCAGATTGAAGGGTCATGTAGCTATCTAGTGGGATGAACTACAAACATCTAGAGTAAAAAAGGGAAAGTCCAAGATTAAACAATGGGATAAAATGGTGAGTAGATTGAAAGGTAAATTCATATCAGTTAAATATTTTTAGACAATTATAGAATTTGAGACAAAAAGGGATGACTATCAAAGAATATATAGAAGAATTTTATAAGTTGAGCATTAGAGTAGGACATGCAAAGGATGACGTAGAAAAGGTAGCCAGATATATCAATGGCTTGAGATATGACATAAGGGATGAGATTAACTTGCTGAATTTGAAGACAATTGAAGATTCCTATCAAGCAACTTTGAAAGAAAAGGAGAATATCTTGAGAAAACAAAATCAAAGGAACAAAGGGAAAAGTTCAGCAAGAGGTAGAGGAACTACCAGATCAAGATTTTAGCAACCTCAGGGTGAAGCAAGAGGTTCAAGTAGTAGACCACCACAGAGAGGAGACTTTAGTAGAGGAAGATTTGCACCCAGAGGAAGAGGTCGAGGAAGAGAAATTTGGTGTTATACATGTGGAGAATGGGGGCATGGATCATGGGATTGTCCTCATAATAAAGCAACAAATTAGCGGAATGTAAATGTGGCTGAGGCAAAGGAAGAAAAACCTCAAATTACAAATAAGGAAGAATCACCCAAAGTAGGAGAATACTTGTTATTGAAAAGGGTATTGCTTAAAGCAGAGAAAGAGACATGAGAACCAGCGCAGAGAAAGAGTTTATTCAGAACTACATGCAAGTCCAAAGGACAATGTTGTAAAGTGATAATTGATAGTGGAAGCATTGGTAAAATTGTTTCTACAGTAATGGTGGACAAGTTGGGATTAGTAAAAACAGTGCACCCTACTCCTGACAAAGTATCATGGCTGCAAAGAGGACATTAGCTTATTGTGGCAGAATAATGCAAAGCGGAAATCCAAATTGGTACTTATAAGGATGTGGTATTATGTGATGTAATGCCAATGGATGTATGCCATGTATTGTTGGGAAGACCTTGGCAGTTTGATAGACAACCCATTCATGATGGTAGAAGAAACACCTATACCTTGGAGAAGGATGGAGTGAAGCATACATTGCTACCATTAAAGGATGAAGTGGACTAAGGAACAACTGGAAATAGTGTTATGCTGATGAGTGGAAAGGAGTTGTTGCAAGAAGTTGGAAAAGGTGAAGAAATTCATTTTGTTGTCATAGGGAGACCTAAGGTAATTTTGACTTCTACAAACTTGGATGATTTACTTGAAGAAATCAAAACTCTGTTGAATCAGGAGTATTAGTCATCACATTGACCTGATACCTGGAGCAAGTTTGCCAAACAAAGCAGCATACAGGTTAACTCCTCAAGAAAATGCAAAATTTGGGAGAAAAGTGCAAGAGCTGATGGATAAGGGATTAATCAGAGAGAGTCTTAGTCCATGTGTTGTACCAACAGTACTCAGTCCAAAGAAAGGAGGTGAATGGCGCATGTGTACTGATTTCAGAGCCATAAACAAGATTACTATTAGGTATAGATTTCCTTTACCACACATGGATGATTTGATGGATTTTTTAATTGGGTCAAAGTATTTTACTGAGATAGATATGAAGAGTGGATACCATCAAATAAGGGTTAGAGAAGGAGATGAATGGAAGACTGTATCTAAAACAAAGAGTGGGATGTATGAGTGGTTAGTGATGCCTTTTTGACTCACTAATGCACCCAACACATTCATGAGGTTTGTTGAGTCTTGAAAATGTCATTCATTTCCATTACACTTTCACTATTATGTCCATTATATCACCCCCATTTCACTACTATCTCACCACATTCATCCCACTTTCATTACCATTGGGCCACATTTATGTTTTTCCAAACTTTATTAATTCTAAGCCTTTTAAGTGAATTTGTGGTTGAAAATTAGAAAATAATGTGCATATGCTTATACCTAACAAATGGGTTGAGATTGTTGACATGTGTAGGTTGAAAGGAGGCTTCTAGAAGACCCTTATGTGGCACTCTAAGTCCAAATTCGAATTTGAGTGGAAAGAATCATGGG
>APFE030785455.1:45970-57916 GCA_000404065.3 Pinus taeda
ATTAAATTAATAAATAATAATTTTACCTGGGTCCTAAGGTCAAAATTAGTCGTTGGTCAATTTAGCCGTTGGAGACTCTGCTCAAACTATTTAACATGCTAAGTTGGATCTGTTTCTTCAACTTGTCCTGACGATGAACCACACTTGTTGGTTTGAAACGCGTCGACAAATGTCTGTCTACATGTGATTTACGCCGAAGTTATTCATACACTATGGTTCTGACTGGAATTCTCCATCTGGCTCCACCTCCAATACATACTAGTCAATCACATGATCAACATCTCTAACATACTTCTTAAGCAATGACACGTGGAAAACATCATGGACTTTCACTGTCGGAGGCAGTGCAAGTCGATAGGCTACTGGCCCAATCCTTTAAAAAATCTTGAAAGGTCCACAAAACCAAGGTGCGAGCTTGGCACATGATCCAATCGGAAATGATCAGGATGTGGAATATTAGTTTTCTATGCTAAGATCCTCATCATAATACAAAAATGTGCTTGAGGTTTGTAGTCCAAAATAACAAGTAAAAACATGAATTTTTATGTGTGTTTTCTTATGTTAATTTCACGAAAAACTTTAAACATGAAATCAAAATACTGAATGGAAGCATGCATAAATCAGTAATACACCAGTCATTGTTAAAGGAGTTCACCCCTTCTGGGCTACATCTCCTTGGATCAACTCTAATGGCATGACCACTTCTAATTATGCTCAATGTTTAGAAAAAGAAGAGTACATAAAGTGCTGAGAAATGGAATGGTTATTTTCTCCTTCAAAGAAACAAACTTCTGCAAGAGATATCACTCCAAATACATGTTAACCTATAGTCAAACATGTAAACTTTTAGCAAACATAGGCATCTTGCACAAAGACCCCATACTCCAACTTCAAATGGCATCAATAGTACTACAATCCACTTGAAGTACATAAACAAGTCTCTTCTCCAAAACACATAGAGAAAAGAAGATAAAAGCTACAACATTGATGTAATTGTTGTTGCAGAAAGCACATGGAGACTAGAAAACCCCTGCAAGGTCATCTCCATCTTCAAAATCCTCCATAAACTTATTCAACACTCTGGTTGACCATGGCATCCATAGACTTCAATCTGAAAAAACCTATATAGAAGTGCTCATTTGATTCTGAAACCTGCTCCAATGAGTCCAGAATGTCAAAAAATGGCTACCTAGCCTCTTTTTGCACCCAATTTGGTCAAAAACTGGCGAATTTATGACCTCTCCTAATTTCTCCACTATTCGCTCTACAAATTACACAAAATTCAACATCACCCTACAAATTCGCCCCATTTTCCGCTAACATGCCCACCAAATCCACTGAAATCTAGGCGGATTTGTCAGATGGTTAATTTTTCCGCAGAGGCCTAAAAACCAAAATAATGGTCATATGGGGGGCCATGCGCCCAGGAGCTAGCCTTCGGCATTGGTCCCCTCTCTTTGGCGGTCACATTAAATATTGGCAGTTAGACGTGGCCGCGTTCACATGGGCGGTCTATAAACTGCGTGCGCTGGCCCAACTTCCCAAACTACATGCACATATCTATTTAAATATAAATAAAAATGTATATGGTTAAGAAACTCATGTATGGTGTAATGGTGAAGCCTTTGCGTTAGTGTTTGGGAGGTCATGGGTGCAACCCCTGCTGCCTCCACCCAGTCTGCCATAACAAATTTTACCATGCCACAAGGAGGACACGTGGTGACCTCAGGCTTAGCCACGTGTCACCTCCTCATTGGCCCAAAATAAATATGTGGACCAATAGAGTGATGCCACTGAGCCTAAAGAATATTCCAAAATAATATATTGGAGGATATACCAAGAATATTCCTTTTGTTTATTGGGTTGTACAGATGCCCAGTCAGCATCCTTGTCAGCGCCTGCAAAATTTTTGCCTATTTGAACAAATGATCAACACACGATATCTTAAGCATATGATATCGGCTTTCCACGAAATGAGTTGCGCCGAAATCAGGACAACGAGATCTACATAGTCATTTAGGTTCCACACCATTCTGACAACTTTGATTTTTTGGCAAATTTTGAGCTCTTGATCACTCTTCCCCACTGAAAACTTTTGGTCCCCAAAATTTCACTTTCAATTGTTTAGCATTTGAAGGTGCAGTTCCTTCACCTTCCTTCACTATTCCTTCAATAATGTCTTTAGCTACTACTATGGATTTATCAACAAGTTGTAGCATTGTGGTGGTCTTCCTTGGGGATCCTTGGAGTTTGAGCTTAAGCATAATATCCTTGGTCATGACATTTATTGTAGCTCCTAGGTCAATGAGAGTGTTAGAAACTATAATGTCATTAACATGGACATATACTACTGAGTTTCCAAGATCCAAATACTTTTGGATGATGACTTTCCCAAGCATAAGGTAAACTAGTTTCCCTATGACATTGATAATGGGGGCATCTATTTTCCTCCTTCCTAGACTTCTAATACATTCTTTTTATATGAATTTGTTGTATTACTGAACATATTTGATGACATGTAAGAGTGAAATCTTAACGCAAAAATTTCAATTCTCCCAAAAGTTCAACTTCTTCTTTTGTGTGTGCTTTGTGAGTGGTCAACTTTCCAAAATAGGGAGGTTTGTTGACTTGAGGTGTAGTATATCACTTCTCTTCTTATGTATTTTCTATTGGGGAAGGTGGGCGGGCATCTAGAAGGACGTTCCCAAACCTAAGCTCGATCTCTTGAATTTTTACAACATAAGTTGGATAAGATGTTTCTCCACTGTAGACTGGTTGAGGCTACTTATTGTTGGGATTCAAGTTCAGTTGAGTAGGCATCTGATTTTTTTTTGGAGGATGATTTTGGGATAAGTGTGGCTGACAAGGAGGCATTAAGGTAGGTGGTTAAGTTTTCTGAGGCCTCCATCCTAAAGAAGGACTAGCCCATTGAGGAGGTTGGTGTTAATATGGTTAAAAAGGAGGAATGGTGTTTTGGGGAGGATAAGGCCATGGAGTGGGACTAGACTAAGGTGAAGTGATAGGTGGATACCAAGGTTGAATATGTGCATTATAATTTGTTTTTTAAGAGGAAGGGTAGTTCATACCTTGCTAATATTGTATGGGGCCTTGTGAGTTTTTTTATTAACAAAGTAAAGTTGCTCCATGCTCCTTTCTGCTCCTTGGTATAAAGCTTTCAAACCTAGAAAAGATGGACTTGTCAGATGACTGATTTTATTCACATACATAACATATCTATATGACATCTAAGGGACACTCATTCCTAGGATTTATTTTAGTGAATCTAGGGAAAAATATAGCTAATGACCTTTCTGCTTCTTATTTTTTATTGATTTGTAGTGTATCCATCTGCATAGAAAAGGTGTGTAAAATATTGCTTTCTTATATCCTCTAGCATACCTCCTATCTCATTCTTAGTAATTGTGGTGTAGGAAGAAGGAATTATAAAACCCTTATTTGTTCTACCTCTTTTAACGAAAGTACTCAAATGATTTTTAAATATTGTTTTGATGTCATCATAATTGAGTTGGTAAATATCTCCGTTGGCCACCATGTTGAGGGTCTCCATTAATTCTTCTTTGTCTCCTTGTAGCAAGACTAATTTCAAGGAATCTAGATCTAAGGTACAATTGTGTGCTCTTTTGTAACTTAATCGAAATCTTTCCTCACAATTTTCTATAAATTCATCAACTTCTTTGGACATTCTAAATTTCTCATCTCCAGTGTCTCTTGCTCTGCAATAGTTTTTGTACTTAGTTTTAAAGGCTTGTTGCATCTATATACATGAAGTGATGCTAGCCCCTTCTAGGTTCATGAACCAAAGAAGAGTTACATCCTTGAGAGTAGAGGGGAATAGTTTGAGCTTCTGCTCATCTATTGCGTAATCATATGTCTTGAAAAATACAACAAACTCAAACATAAAAGTGTCAAAATCTTCGGTAGCCAAACCATGGAAGTGTGAGAGAGAAGATGGGCTAATATTTTTCATTTTGTCCTCCCCATTTGTCTCCCTAATATGAAAAACTTCAGGCTTCCTATTCCTAACCATGATATGAGTGGATTGTGAAGGTTCTTCCCCTTCTACAAGCTCCTTGGAAACCCTCACTTGCTCACATAAAAAGGTTTCAATATCCTTTATGGATAGAGTAGGAAGCTCGCATAAAGCAATAAAAGGTTGGGTGCTTATGGAGGTGGGTGGTTTTGATAAAAAAAATATTGTGTTATCCATGATTCTACAAGGCATAAACAAAGAAATATGTTTTAGTCTTTCTATGATTTGAATGAAAATGCTTATGCAACGTATTTTTTTGTTTTTCAAATGAAAAATACCTAATGCATTTTTTTGTTTTTTTCTTTAGAAAATCGAATGAGGGAAAGTGGAAATCAACTAAGAAATAAGTCAATACATACTTTGACACCTCCCCGACAATGGTGCCAATAAGTGATGGCCCTCAGTGTTACAACAAAAATGCTTCAACTCCTAACTGTCTCGATTTTAATTATCAACTTGGAGTTCGTACAAACTTAAGAGGGGTTGACAATATGCATGTAACATATATTATCTTCTTTGTCGATTTTATGTAGGTGAAAGTAACTAAGGAGAAATTGAGTTACACCAAAGACAATTCTCTTGTTTATGCTACAGGAAATATTCAAAATTGTTAGAAATGAAGAACAATAATCAAGCCTATACTATATGCAGAAAATTTTAATCATACTGAAAGAAAAGTAGGTGTGCTCTACTGTGTGTTGAAAACGAACTTGCAACTGAAACAAAGCATAAAAATATCAAACCCTAATTTGACAAAAAAATATGGTTTTCCTATAACAAAAACTAGGTCAAAGGATAAACGTGGTATCTTGGTTTCCAAATCTCATTGTCAGGGTCTTAGGGGTGTTGCAACATGTCAAGGAAGGCTAACTATGCTTTGGATACAAATCTAGATGATTTTTTGGTGCAAAATGTGAACTACTACATTAGTCCTTGTTTTATTACAAGAGATAGTCCAATGAATGACAAAATTCACTTCAGATGTCGTTTGAAGGAAAGATAAGCTAAAGGAAGGCTAAAGGATGGTCAAGAGCTCATATCCATGTTCTTATGCATGTTATAAACAAGTTTATTCTACATAAGAGCAATTCTAGGGTTTCTTGTAACCATGTGGAACAAGAAATTGTGCAATTAACAACATATGGAAATGCATGAATACCAAATAAATAATAACAATCAAAGTAGGCTAATGCATGGAAAGGAATGTCAACTACATAGAATAACTATTGTTATGTCTACTAAAACATGATGCATAAAAAGGCTTGTAAGTAAACTATTTCATTAACCCTGTAGGAAGCAATGTTCAGAAATGAAATTACATAAGTGACTAATTGAACTTATGCATGAAAAATAATAGTACAAAGAGGGGTCTTGAGAACCTGGGGGGGGGAACTAGCCCAAGGAGGCTCAAATCATTGAAGAGATATCACTCTAAGAACCAAAACTGTGTTTAATTTATTAGAAGATGTGCTTCTACATGGTAGTCGCAAAACTGGAATTCTTAGGCTATTGGGTCTACTTGCCTCCAACTGAATTTCTACTTCCAAAAATTTCACTCCTAATGGGCTATTCGAGCTCTTTATTTATACAAAATATTTGAGGTGAAACCTCCTTGAAGAGAGGATTGCATTCCCTCAAAAATCCCTAGAAAATAGGATCTTGCTCCCTGAGTGAACTCACAACTATAGGGAGGAGTAATGATTACTTCAATCCAACCAATTTTGGTCATCTTGTAGCAGGGGACAGGTCCCATAATTCTCTCTTGACTGGATTTGCTCATGATTTGTACCAAATATCCTCAATATCCTACACAATAAACACCTTAGGCAACCAAAGTATGATAAACATCTCTAACTTTCCTTAGAACTCATTAAAGCTAAGAAATACATTTTTTAAGTGCAGAAGGAGAGGTTTAATGTGCCTCTAAAAGGTGATATGGGCCTTATGTTGTACCTAATTGGGAGGCCCATCATAGCCTAGATCCCTTGGGGGATAAGTGATGCTTCTCCAACACTTTTTAGAACATGTCTAGTCACATTCCATAATGAGGTCAAAGACTTTAGGGAGGGCATTAGAGCCTCTTTGAGGAGCATTCACCTTGATGAGGACTTAGCTTCGATGATCTGACCCTCCTCCGGCCCTAGGACCTTAGACATTGAGCTTTGGTGCTAATACTTTGACCTCATAAATGATGCAATGTTGAGATGACTAGATTTCCTCAAGTTGGCATTATGCCTTATTGACAAATGTTGCACTTTTCTTGGTGGTGATTGATGATGTTGATCACTTTGGACCCATTTGGAGGGCAGATGCTCCCTATCTTGGTGATGTTGTGCCCTAGATAAATATCATCCTCCTAATTCCTCATTTGATGATTATGTGAGCCTTTTACAGGATGATGTCAATTATGAGGGATATTTTCATGACTTATAGGATAAGATGCATCTCTTAATTAGTCCCTTGCACCTTTTCATGGAGATACATGACCTTTGGATGATTATATCACCTTTGGAGGACATTAAAATCACTTTGTGTGAGGTAAATAAGGCATGATTTTATGTTATTTAATTGATTTGGCTATCTTTGGGGATCAACTTGTGACATATCCACCTTTTATAATGGGATTTAATTATTTTAGAGCTCTTTAGTCTAATTTTGAGGAAAAAAGACTTGGCCACACTCATATAAATAAGGGGACTTGATTTTCTTTGCATTAATATCACAATTGGATTATACTCTTCTTCATTAGTGATCTTTCGATCTAGTGTGCAATCGAGACCTAGTTGAGTGACTTTCTTGGGTGGACAATCCGATGTGATGTGATCTCTTTTCATGGATGCTTTATGCTAGATCCTCGATGTTGCATTGTGAACTAAGTTATTTTATTTTCTTTATATTGGTTTCATGCTCCACAAGATGTGTTGTCATGAGGCGTTAGTTTATTTGGTATTTACTTAATTTTCTCTTGTTGAGCTAAACCTTTCCTCCAAGCATTTGATGAATAGAGATAGGTTTTTCTTTCCCTTAATCATAGAGGAAATTGAGAATCTAAATTGCATGCCCTAAGTTAAGTTAGTTTATTTTCCATATTTTTCTTTGAATTTAGAATCACTCCAAAATAAAACCTAGAATAGTTTGTATCCTAGACTCCATTTCTCCTATATTGATAAGGCAATATCTTTATCATTTGTGGCATTCCTTGAAAACCCTAAATTCATTTTTTAATGGTAAATTAGGGCTAAAGAACAAAACAATCTTATGTTTTTAGCATTTAATGATTTGTTGGTGTATGCTTTAAGATTATATTTTATGTAAAAATGAGTTAAAGAAGACAATTCAAAGTTTTTCATGCATTTTCAACCATTTTATAGGGCTAGGATATTTGTTGTTATATTTATTCGCTATCAAATTATTTGTAATTATGTGCTTAATTTACTTAAATTTAGCCCACATTCTAGACATTTTTTACAAAAACAAATTAATAGCTAAATATGATGTCGTTATAGATTATTACTTTGTTGCAATTTGTTGGCCTAAAACCTTAGTTTATAGTAATGTTGAGTTTTTCTTGATTCAATGTTTTTCGGTGACCTATTTGAGACTCCTTAGGCTAACCCTAGCCTTTATTATAACCCAGAGACCCTTTGAACTTGAATCTCGAATTTACTCCTCCATTCATTGCAAATTTTTCTTTGCCATGTCCTTATTTAGTGGATTTTTGTTGTAGGATCCTTAGGAGGAACTTAGCCTAAGATCCTAACCCCTAATAAGGATGTTTTCCTTATGTTGCATTCTGCTTTTCACTAAAGAGAGTGGAGTGGTTGTTGGGGTGACAATGGTAACACTCCCTGTGTTGAACATTGTCTATATCACATAGTGAGGCTTTTCATCAGGTGTTCGATATTGTTCTAACAATGCCCTAGCTCATCTCTTTGCTACTTCCTTAGTTTCTTGGGACTTCATGAACCAAATATTTATGGTACATGGTATTCCCACTTCCATTTCTTCTACCAAGATCCCACATTCACCAACAAATTTTGGCAGGTGATATTTAAACTCCAAGTTACATAACTAAATATGAGCACTACATATCATCCTCAAACTAATGGTCGAACAAAGTGGTCACAAGTTCTTGGAGACTTAGTGGAAATGTTTTTCTTCTAAAATGTCACATCAATGGGCACAATGGCCTATCTGGATTGACTGGTGGTATAACACCACTTATCATGGAGTTAGCAAGATGACATCATATGAAGTATTTTGTGGCCAAAACTCCTTATCCAAGTCATCCTATGTACGAAATGCATCTGAGGTTCATGCAGTAGATAGAAAACTTCATACTAGAGTAGTTATTCTTCTTATCCTCAAGGGAAACTTGGTTATGACACAAAATTGAAATAAACAAGAAATTGATTAACATAGATTTGAATGTTCTTTTGTTGAAGGGAACCAAGTTCTTTCACTTGTAGGCTTATAAATAGACATCACTAAAAAATAAAGTTCACGGAAGCTAGATTTCAAGTTCTATGGACACTATCATATCATACAACACATTGGTTAGGTTGCCTAAAATTTGGTTGTTGCAGTTGATTCGAAGATTCATCTAATCTTTCGCATGTCTTGTTTGAAGAATATTGTGGGATCATAATGAAAAGTGTAGAACAACCTACTAGAACTTGGTGAAGAAGGTTTCGTTTGGCTCCAACCCAAAATTAGTATTGTATACTAGAGAGTAGTTGTTGTGTCAACACACGATCAAGAGAGTATTCATTTAATGGGAAGATATGTATCTACAAGATGCCACATGGGCACACACAATGATTTTTTTAAGCCCTATATAAGCCCCATGTTAGCTATAAAACCCTTTATTTGTTAGCCTCACTCTCTTATAAATCAATAATAAATCCAATTAAATTAATAAAATCAAGAGAATTCCTCAAATCAAGGGTTCTAGTTTGGATGAGAGATTCTCTCCAACTAACTCTCCTAAATTAGTGTGTAAGTCGAGAAATTGTCTCAACCAAGTGAGTCTAAGATAGACGCACTATCTTAAGACCACTTACTCATATATTTAAATGAATTATTAAATTTTTCGAATAAGAGAGAATTACATGAGCATGAGAGGCCACATGATGGCTCTTTGCCTTTTCCGCCAGTTTAATTTTTGTGTCTTAATTTGTTGTGCATATGCTTATATGGTTGTATGATCTTTTCAGCTAGTTTAATTTTTGTGTCTTAATTTGTTGTGCATATGCTTATATGGTTGTATGATTCACTTTTCATGTGGTATAGCTAGGATTGAAAAATTTGCAGTCTGTGTGAACTGTTGGGTGATTACAAATTGCGTGGACATATCTATTTTTGAGGTTGCAACTGTGTGAAAGGACCTGTGCACCAGAGCGTTGTTGTTGAGGAGATTTATATATTTTGAAATGGAACACGAAATTGCTAAGGAAAATTGAAGGCACAAAAAGGTTAGAGATTGCAAGGGAAAAGCTACGCGGGGAGGTAACTCAAACTTGCACATTGAAATTCTGGGATAATTTGATTGAAGCTGCTTGAATGAAAGTATCTATTCAAAACTGAGATACTTACGGCGAGGTATCTGCACCCATATAAATCCACAGATCCTACCTGGTTTTACCTCCATGAATTTTGTCAAATTTCGAGCTATGTTCTCGGTGTGGCTAGTTGGGCCACTGGTCTAAAGCTGGGAAGCTACTGTGGGGAATTGTGCATACCGTACATAGAAACTTGGGATGGGAATTTTTTGCATATGCAACATTGCAGGTCTTTGCATTACTTCTGAGGCCACGGAAAGACCAAAAGATTCGAAAGTACTGGTATATATATCATTACTCTCTTGGGTATGCAACCGTTGTTTTAGGCATACTGAACATTTTCGAAGGATTTGATATTATGAAACCTGATAAGACGTGGAAGTGGGATTTATCGTTGTGATCGCTACATTGGGAGGAATTGGTGTGGTTTTGGAAATAACAACCAGTACCATTTCTACCCTCCTACGTATTTCAAAAGAGGCTCAACGTCTTCAAATAATGCATGAGGGGGAAGTAAAGGGTGTGGTGTCTAGGACTAATTTGGAATTATCAGTCATCCAGACTGCCTAACAATATTAGCAACTGTTGAACTTTTTGGACAAGTACACAGAAGTATAGTCATCCTCCATTTTTTAATGTTATTGGTTTGTACTACTACCAACTTTGGTGTAGGTGGAATATTAAGACAGATAGGATAGCTCTTGTGATATATTCTTTGTTCAACAATATCTCTTATGGATTTTTTGTTAAATTATTTCATGATAATGACTATACCTGTGGTTTTGATTTTTGCATTTATGGTGGAAACAATTTCCTGATTGTACTTGCATGGTCTAGATTTGTATGTGAACTGATAAGCCACCCAAATGCTGGTTAGTGTTTTTGTTAGATAGTTTTTTAACTTTCTTTGCCATTCCCTTAAGACCTTGAGATCGCTGGCCTTGAAGGCACACCAAAAATACAATGGAGGTGGAAGTGGCATGCTTATATATAGGCCCCATTTTGCCTTTATATACACAGATTCTAACTGAAGAATATCTGCAAGACAACACTGCCAACATGAGATTCTGTGTTGTATAGTCTCCATTTTGCCTGCTTATACTCAGATTCTAATAGAAGAATATTCGCGTGAAACTTAGGTTCCAATGCGCTCCTCAGTTTGATTAGTCCATGAACTTCCTGCTTAGGCTACCGCTTACTGTTTGGATCCAAGCTGTCAGTATCATTGTTATCTTTATTTATCTCTTCGGGTTGCGGATGAATTGGCTGAGGCAACGCGTGGGACCTGCCAGAATATGCAAATGTTAGCTACCATCAACTCAATCAACTGGAATGGGTTCAAAAAAACCACATTTTCTTTGATATAGCTTAAATTCATTTCAAAGTCAAAGTCAAAGTTAAATTATAATTGAGAAGTCACAATGACAAGTGAGAAAAGTGAGGGTTGATGTGAAATAGAGCTAAAACAGATATTAACTTTGACGCTAGAGGTTGGCATTATCATCATTTTAGAGTCAAATTTTTTCAGCCAAACTCCAAGGAGTTCTCCATTTGTGCTTGAGACACCTCACTGAAGCCATTGTTATGATGATGTCTCTTGAAGATTAATAAAAACATATTTTTTTTTTGTGGTGATCATGTCCTAGATCCGCCCGAAGTTGAATAAAGGGATCATAGGTACACTCTGTGTCATGAATGTGTTTGGATGGTTTGTGTCGTGTTCATTAAATGCTTTCTTTGTCATCTGTTTACACAAACTAAATGGGCATAAGAAACACTTAAGTATAAGCATGCTTGATCAAGCTCCTGAAATCAACACTCTTGTAATCACTTAAGTTCATAAACACCAAGTGTCACATCATCGACTTGATAAAAGCAATCTTCTGCAACAACATTTCACAGAAACTAATTCATGCCATCAAGTTAAGGATGCTACAAATTAAGCACTTCAAGCCTAACGACATCAACATCATCAACACTTTTTGTATCACTTGCAGATAAAAAAAAAATTAACTGAATTGTATGGGTGCATTCTCGGTTGTAACCGACACCCTAATTTGAATTGTTAGAGTGAATACATTAAGTCAAGTAAGTCTTCAAATGAGTCTTCAAGATTACATTGAGTGATTACATTTCTAAACCTTATATATTGAGTGATTACATTTCTATTGTTATATTTTTATGTAGGCTATAACCTCTCATAGTCCCATTTTATTATAATTGTACCCTTGGTCTCCTATATATATAGTAATGAGACCTAACCTTATGTTATCGGGAAAACTAGTGTCCATTCAGAGCTGCTAGTCCCACTAAGACGGGTAGCTATCTTAGAAA
>APFE030785455.1:57926-69350 GCA_000404065.3 Pinus taeda
AAGGAGTTCTCAATCTGTGCTTGAGATGCCTCAGTGAAGACATTGTCATGATGATGTATCTTGAAGGTTAATAAAAACATATCTTTTTGTGGTGATCATGTCCTAGATCCGCCCGAAATTGAACAAGGGGATCATAGGTACACTCTATGTCGTGAATGTGTTTGCATGGTTTGTGTCGCGTTCATTAAATGCTTTCTTTGTCATCTGTTTACACAAACTAAATGGGCATAAGAAACACTTAAGTATAAGCATGCTTGATCAAGCTCCTGAAATCAACACTCTTGTAATCACTTAAGTTCATAAACACCAAGTGTCACATCATCGACTTGATAAAAGCAATCTTCTGCAACAACATTTCACAGAAACTAATTCATGCCATCAAGTTAAGGATGCTACAAATTAAGCACTTCAAGCCTAACGACATCAACATCATCAACACTTTTTGTATCACTTGCAGATAAAAAAAAAATTAACTGAATTGTATGGGTGCATTCTCGGTTGTAACCGACACCCTAATTTGAATTGTTAGAGTGAATACATTAAGTCAAGTAAGTCTTCAAATGAGTCTTCAAGATTACATTGAGTGATTACATTTCTAAACCTTATATATTGAGTGATTACATTTCTATTGTTATATTTTTATGTAGGCTATAACCTCTCATAGTCCCATTTTATTATAATTGTACCCTTGGTCTCCTATATATATAGTAATGAGACCTAACCTTATGTTATCGGGAAAACTAGTGTCCATTCAGAGCTGCTAGTCCCACTAAGACGGGTAGCTATCTTAGAAACAAACAAACTAAAGTTACTTGTGTTTACCTTTATGAGAGATAGATGAGAGAGAAGCAGAGAGTACCAACCTCAATCTTTCGCTTGGCTCCTTTCTTGTTTCCTCCCTCCTTTGACAGAGCTTTGCCACTCCTTCCTCACTTGTCTTGCTTCAAAGAAACACCCGTAGAGTCAAATCAGCATAATACCATCAAAGCATAAAGATCTATAACCATAAACAATATAGGATCAAATATATATTAACCATACAAATGCATATATCAATACAAGATTTAGAAATATACAAGAATATGGAGGAAAACCCAAATAGCTTTATTCATAGAAGTAGTAGAAGAGAGGATTACAACCCATTGGTCTGACCTAGCGCCATCCTCCCAACATGAAAGCCCTCTTCACCTCATGAAAAGCTAGATCACCCAACACTATGATGTTTCACAGAGAAACCAACAACGCTTCCTTACAAAATACAAAGTTCTCGCCTCTGGATCTCTAGGATGAGGGATCGATATATAGATATTTGCAGGTGGGTGAGTCAGCTTCTGGGATTTTGATTAGTGTCATTTCTCTGATAGTTCTTGGTTCCACTTGGAGATTTCATGATCTCTTACTCATCCCTGAGCGAATTCAAAGAGGCAAGTGTCATATGAGTAGTTTCAAGAAGATTCTATGGGTTTCCACCTAGCAAATTGCCTTTGCCATTTGTCTGCTCTCGCTCATCGCACCCTATAGAAGGGTTTTTCAGTATGCATCGCACCCCCCGTGTGCAATAGGTGAGATGCATCGCACCCTGACCATGGAGCAAGTGAGATGGTCCAGTTTTGACCAGTTTTGAGTAGTTATTCAGGGAGAACTTCTGGGAAATGATGTAATCAGTTGACCTTGTTCCTTTAGGGTATGAAACAACACTTTTAGGGTCTTAGAAGCCCTTGGTTTATGGACATATGTTATTGGGGTTGCAGTGCCCACATATGTCTATAACACCTTAGGACAATCAATATTGTCTTATACATTGTATTCATTATAAAATAATGTTTTCCCCTAAAAGAGGATTATAATTATTGGTTTTCCCCTAAAAGAGGATTATAATTATTGGTTTATTATCATTTTTAAGGCACGAGATTAATAACATTTGGTATCAAAGTTCATGATCATAGGTTTTTGTTGTTTCGAATATGTCATCGTGACATTTTCATTATAACAATAATCATGTGAGGTTGCATATGGCTAAAAAATGACAATATTGAGGAGTAATCTCGTGTAAATTATGGTTCAGATTTTAGATCTTGCTCGCTAAAATTTCAGATATATGCTCTAAAGGAAGTCAGGGTTCCTGGATGCTCCTGAATTTGTCTCAAATCGGTTAGTACAACATTTTTTTTATATTTATTGTTTTGGGAGGTTTCAAACTACAAAACTTGGGCCACATTTAGGATAAATCTCAATAAACATCTGGTTCAAATTTAGGTATTGGTTCACTATAATTTTAGATATATGTGGTGAGTAAGTTAGGGTTCTTGAATACTCCTTAAACTAGTTTCGAACATGCTAGTTTCACATTTTCACAATAACCTTTTCTTATAAGAGCTTTAAGACAGTGAAACTTGGACCATATTGAGGATAAATGTAGGGGAACATATGATTCGAAATTTAGAGTTTGGTTCCTTATATTTTTACAGATATACTATGTGGAAGTTAGTGCTTGTGAGTGATCCTGAAATCAATATCAAATAGGGCAACTTGGTATTTGTGATATAACTTATTTTCTATGACTTTTCACACTGTGAAATATTCAAGGACCTTGAGAGACATATAGAAGTAGCATCGATACAAATTTCATAATTATATTTGAATAATTGGACATGTGGCTTGTTATAAAAAAAATTGCTCAGTAGAGGCGATGGAGCGGGAGGATCTCGAACGCAGCGGTTTTGGCTAGCTAGTGTTTACAGTTTTCTTGTAGGTTTCTGAATCTATGAACCTCCATTGGCATCCGCATCCTACAGGCGCACCTACTCTTCTTTTGTATTTTGTCGGCCGGCTCGATTTTACAGCGATAGGCTCCTGGAATCCTGGCTTGGGTTCTCATTGTTGACACACCTGGTACTTACTGACTCGGGGGTTTATTTACGGACTGGTTAATTGATAACTGCATTTTGAACATCCTGTTGTTCCAGGGAATCTTCTGACATTATGGAGGACCTTGAAGCAGTCGACTACTCAGCAGACCCATTGGAAGGGGTCTCTATCCGACGCACCCCCCTGTCCGTTTCACATGGTATGTACATCCCGAGTCATTTCAATAATTTGGCTTCATTTTCCATTGGGGATTCGTCGCGTCTTTGCCCTGTGACTCTTCTGGACAATCCCTCTTCCAGGCCAGCACTTACCTCGCTGCCTCTCCTTTCGGCGACCCTCGGATCTGTGGTGGAACATATTCCCTCTTTCCCCCTTTCCGACCCCCTCTCTGCTTCTAATTTGAGGATTTCTCCCACTGCTCCGCCCCCCATTAATCCTGTTGTCGACTCTCTGAATACCAATCCTCCCCTTGGTCGATTCACATGCAATCCTCCCCTCTCAGATCCGCTGCACTTCCCCGATGAATCTGTATTTCCCTCTTCACCTTCCCCTATCCCTCCTCCCGTTTCTGGTGCCTCCCCGATATCGAATCGAGCTCGGAGCTCATCTCCGGCTCCCGACCCTAAAAAGAAATACAAATGTTTCAAGACCAAAGCAGAAGATATCTTTCTCAGACTTGAGGAGGACATCCAGTGGGGCGAAATAATGGATCATGCAGACAAAGTCCTGGTGGGGCGCATCAGGGGACGGAAATACTTGGCTTCTCGTTTGAAGGCCTGGGCATCTGAAGTGTGGGGATATCATCTGAAGGATGCCCCCTTTGTTCAGACTTTAGTAAGAGGATGGTTTGCTTTAAGGTTCGTTCATGCCGACCATACTAATTGGGTCTTGTCCTCACAATGGCATTTTGAACATGCTCCAGTTCTCCTTAAACGCTGGACTCCCATGTTTCACCTCGAAACCGAGCAGATTGGTATTGGGCCTATATGGGTTCGACTCCCAGGCATCCCATTACAGTATTGGTCCGAAGACATCTTCAGAAGAATCAGGAATGCAATGGGCACCTTCTTGGACTATGATAGATCCTTTCTTCAATCTGGTATGATGTCCTATGCTCGCCTCCTCATCAACCTGGATACCAGGGGTGGTCTACAAGATCATATTACTATACATTGGCGGGACTCGGCATGCAAATAGATTATTGATTATGAAGGGATCCCGTATAGGTGCCGAAGATGTCACCAAGTCGGTCACCTATATCGGGATTGCCCACTCCTTCACAAGGGTAAGAAGACTGATCAGGAGGAGGCCACTGCTCCCCCCCCCCCCCATTTCACACTCGGCCATAGTCTGAGAAGCCCCAGACAAAGCATAAGTTAGATGTTGATGCTACACTCGAACCTCCGGGTATCTCAGTCGATCATCCTTATCGCACAGCGCCAGCCCCTGCGCACATAGACTCTGTGCAGCTAGACAAGGTAACATCGGTCTCGAATGACTCTTCCACTCATATTCATCCGGAATCACTTTTTGCTGTTGGCTCTTCGTCTCATCAGAGCTCCATCCCGCCATGTTGCTCACTTAATAATCTCTCAGGGGCTCCCCTTGATTCCTCTGCGCCCCTTTCCACTCCCCCTCTTGTTTGTTCCATTCCGACCCCTTCTCCCGCCATATCCCCGAGTTTTCCCTCCTTGTTCACCTCCTCCATCTCTGCCTTCCATGCCCCATCCCCCCCTACATCCCCTCGATATGCCCTCA
This sequence comes from Pinus taeda, assembly GCA_000404065.3. Classification (NCBI taxonomy): domain Eukaryota; kingdom Viridiplantae; phylum Streptophyta; class Pinopsida; order Pinales; family Pinaceae; genus Pinus; species Pinus taeda. The sequence goes on from APFE030785455.1 coordinate 62,553, forward strand.
GGTCCAGATCAAAAGATAATGGTTTCGATGCTATTGGTCTTGATACCGAATCTGCTCCTGTCTCCCATAAGCATTCTCGGGATCGTCCATCTCGCATTTCAAAAGCCAGACTTACAGCTGACGTTGAGGTTGCCATTGGGCGATAGAAAACCATCCCTCGGGCCCTTAGAGCGAAGAATGGCCCTGCCCCCCATCCAACATGAAAGTACTTTCTTTCAATTGCAGGGGCTTTGCTAGTTCCCCAAAAAAACTAGCTCTCAAGTGATTGCTTACTACATCTCAGCCTGATATTATTTTTCTTCAAGAGACCCTCTGTCCCGCTGACACCCTTGTCCAGTCTCTCAACTCCTAGATGCCTAACTGGACTTTTCATGCCATAGACGCATCAGGGAGATCGGGTGGATTAGCTATTGGTGTCCACAACAGAGCTGTCATGATCAGGAACATTTGGGGTGGCAGAGGTTTCATCGGCCTGGACGTATATTTTCTCTCCATGAATATGGACCTTCGTGTCATCAACGTTTATGGCCCATGTTCTAACAGGTCTACTTTTTGGAGCGTGCTTTTAGAACTTGACTTATTAAAGGAGGACAATATTATTCTCGGTGGCGACTTAAATTTCACCTTGGGTTTCTACGAATCGTGGGGGCACTCTGCCCAGGTAAACACTTTCTCGGATACCATATCCAATCTGTTGGAGGAGCACCATTGGGTAGACATACCCACTGCCAGGTTACAGCACACTTGGTCAAACAATCGTAGCGGATTACAGAGCTTGGCCAGAAGATTAGATAGATTTCTGCTAAAGTAATCTCTATAAAACAGACTTCCGCGCATAAGGCAATGGGTCGGCTCCGGGGGCATCTCGGATCACTGCCCTATTTTTTTGGAGACGGTTGAAATCTATAACAAGATAAAGAGCCCCTTCAAATTTAATTCCTCATGGTTAAAGGACCCCTCCTACATTCAGTTGGTATCTGATTATTGGTAGAACAATCCCATCAGGGATCATGAAGATCATACTGCTGGTTTTGTTAGAAAACTATCTGAACTCAAGCGAATCTCCAAGCATTGGGCTCACCAGAAGCGTATCCGTGATGACCATACTCTGAAGGAGGCAGAGAGGATTATTGCCACATACGAGGACTCCACTGATGGTATCTTCCCCAACGTGGGAAGCAAAGAACAATATAACTCCCTTGTAGCCAAGCGATTACAGATTTTGAAGGATAGAGAAGCAAGCTGGAGATTGCGCAGTAGGGCTATATGGCTCACCGAGGGGGACGACAACACCAGATTCTACCATAAATTTGCCAATGGCCGCAAAGCCATCAACACTATATGGGAATTAAGGGATGGACAGAATCAGTTAATTTCATCTCAGCGGAATTTAGCCATATTAGCTATCGATCACTTTAAGGGCATCTATTCAGCTCCCAGAGAGGCCAATATCCTAGAGATTATGAGAGTGGCTGAAAAATTTCCTAGATTTGTTCTACAAGAAGAATCAGAGGACCTCACAAAGGAAGTGACCATGGAAGAAATCGAAGCCACCATTAAATGGTTCAAGAAAGATCAAAGCCCTGGCCCTGATGGTTGGACCATCGAATTTTACATTGCTTTCCTTGATATTCTAGGCAATGATCTTCTTCGTATTATTGAGCATTGCAGAAGAAATGGCAGAATTTCATCCGCTATTAAATCCACTTTCATTTCCCTTATTCCGAAAGCCAACCATCCGACCTCTTTCGATGACTTCTGCCCCATATCCCTCTGTAACTGCCTTTATAAAATTATTGCCAAGATAATCGCCAATCGTCTTAAGCCTATTTTATCTCGCCACATATCCCCTGAACAATTCGCATTCCTCAATCACATGCAGATACATGAGGCCATTGCTACAGCTCAAGAGCTCTTACATTCTCTTCATATCGAAAAACAAAAGGGCCTGATATTAAAGGTAGACCTTTCCAAAGCTTTCGATAGAGCCAACTAGCTCTACATCAGGCTGTTTCTGACACACCTTGGCTTTCCCTATATCTTCATTAAATGGATAATGAGCTGCATTACTGACGTATCTTACAGCTTCCTTCTCAATGGAGAGGCCACATCTTTCTTTACCTCTGCTAGAGGGCTTGGGCAAGGCAGCCCCTTATCTCCGCTCCTATTCCTTCTCATTATGGAAGGCTTGAGTTGACTCATCACATTCGCCTGGGATAGGAACCAGCTCATTGGCATCAATATCTCTGAATTTTTTTATCTAACTCACCTTTTATTTGTTGATGACATTCTCATTTTTCTTAATGGATGCATAGGTGACACCACTTCTCTTCAGAATATATTTGCACTCTTCCAACAGGCTACAGGTATGCAGATAAAGGAAAGAAAATCAACCTTCACGGCTGTCGGATGCTCCCAACAAGAATCTTCACATGCATCTCGTCAATTCCCATTCATCTCTTTATCACTAGCTGACGGCATCAAATATCTGGGGTACATACTAAAACCCCTGGGCTACCGATTAGCAGATTGGACTTGGTTAATAGCAAAGGTGGAAAGATTGTTGGTTTGGTATCACAGATATCTCTCAAGAGCTGGTCGATTGACTCTCATAAAGGCTGTTATTGAAGCCACTCCAGTATACTGGATGACCTTGGCTTGGATACCTCACGACATCCTGAACAGATTACAAAATATTTGTGCCAGATTTTTATGGAAAGGACATCACACAGGGAAGCAGTTTGCCTGGGTGAAATGGGCCACCATTGCTAGGCCTAAACGTTGGGGCGGATGGGGCATAAAGAATGTCGATCTCTTTGCCAAGGCTCTGGCAGCCAAACTCGGTTGGAATCTCCTTACCACAGACAGTCTATGGTCTCGTGTTGCTCAGAGTAAATACATTCAACCGATGCATCTCATGGATTGGTTTCGGAAACAACACGACCCTAGACGCAATATATCAAACATTTGGAAAGCTGTCCTCCAATCTCTACCTCTTTTGCGGGAAGGTATCACCTGGCGCATCAAAAATGGAAATAGTGTAAGGATTGGGGTGGATCCGTGGGTGGGGTGCGGCAATTCGCACAGGTTGTTCGATGGTCTGATAACGCACCTCCATAACAGAGGCATCACGCATATGAATCACATTGGAGACAGTGTGAACTCCACCTTTCTACAACAGGCTTGAGCAACCCATCGCATATTGGAGATTCCTGAACAGTGGAAAAATGAATGGAGGGCTTTTACTGACGCTCTCACACAGGCGCACGTCAGACTCACAGAAGGCCCCGATGACATCATTTGGGCAATCGCAAACCATGGCTTATACTCTCCCAGGTTGGGATACTTAAAACTTATGGAAGCATTCAAGCCCCCGACTGTCCTCCCCATCTGGAAAGAGCTCTGGAAGCTGGACGCAGCCCCACGCACCCGACTCTTAATGTGGAATATCCTTTTCGATAAAACCCCCACAGGAACCAATCTCATGAAGCGATCATTTCATGGTCCTTTCAGATGTCATTTGTGCTGTTTAGAAGAGGAAAGCACAGATCACCTGTTCTTAAATTGCAAAGTTACTAAAGATTTCTGGCAAAACATCTCTTCTCACTATCCATCCCTCAAAGTCTGGCAGGGGCCGAATATTTGGAGGCGTGGAGTGATTGGTGCCGTCTGCATACAGGCAAACCCATTAATATGCCTCTGCTTGTTTGCTGGGCGATATGGATCGCTCGGAACCAGGTCATTTTCCAAAACAGGGCGCCTCATTGGCCTGTCATTCTGAGCCATACCATTGCTGATTTCGAATTACTCCCTAAGGCAGAACCAAAAAATAACATTCGCACCAACAAGCATTTAAATCTGGACAAAACAAAGCCTTGGGCTTTTTTCGACGGCTTTGCCCAAGAATCAGGATGCGGTGGAGGAGCGCTGCTATATCTCAGCGATGATCATTATTATAAAATACATATCAAGCTTGGCATAGGCACCAATAATTTTGCTGAATTAAGCACAACAAAACATATCATTCATTTTGCGATACAGAAACAGTGTAGCCACCTTCAATTATATGGGGATTCACAAATTGTTTGCAACTGGCTGAACGATTCATCACATTGTTCTGCTTTCTCTCTAAGACATATCCTTGAAGAGACAAAAAGACTGATCACATCATTTGAATCCTTCAAATGCAGCCACATTTACAGGGAACAGAACACCGAGGCGGACCAGCTATCTAAAGAAGCAGTACAAAATCAACGAGATGACTGGCTGATCCAAGAGGTGATTGATGGTTCATCCTATCAGCACTATCACAGACCTTATCATGATATTCATTAGGAATGGGTCTCCAACCCACATATAATCTTGCTCCTTTTCTTGTAGTTTATTGATTTTGATATGTTATGTTAAATTATCTATGCAGCTGAATCAGCTTAATTAGTGCTCTCTGCGTAGAGCCGGAATGTAATGAGTTATTCTTTCTGCTTCTTCTAGTTCTAGGCATATACAGCCTCAGTCACTAGGACTCCATGTGTGGAGTTATGAAAATGCAGGCTCCTTCAGGAAGGTCTCTGAAACACAATATGAATGCAACAACATCTGCAAAATGTAATTTCTCCACATTAATAGAAATTACGACTTTTTCCTTAGGAAAAAAAAATAATAATAATAATAATGAATTTGAACTTATTGATAACCATAATAAACACCGTTATATTAACTTGGAACCCAATAATATTTATCTTTCTTCTTTAGATAATAGTAGTGGCATTAAAAAGACTTCTTATTCTGGCAATAAGGTTGTTATTCTTTCCAATTTCTCTTTTGATTCCCATGTTTTTAATCTTTTAGAAAAAGGTCTTAACTTTGCTTTGGCTCCTAGAAAAATTCTTGTGAATGATATTATTTGTGACATTGAATTCGGGATTCGAAATTTACCTGATTTCGCTAAAGATATTATTAGGCAGGATTGCACGATAATCCTTAGAAAGGCTAAACCCCTTAGGAGAAACTTGAGCAAGCCGGAGTTTGAAGCTCTCAAATCTTTGAACAATAACAAGGACATTGTTGTTCTAAAATCTAGCAAAGGGGGTGCAGTTGTCATTCTTAACAAGGAGGATTACAGAAAGAAGACATTAGATCACCTTTGTAATAGTGGAAGCTATAGAAAGCTTTCGAAGAACCCCCTAAAAAAGATTTCTAAGACTGTTGCTCTAGCCATAAAATCTAGTAGTTTTGTTAGCTCCCTCAACAAGAAGCTTATTGAAAGCAACCCTCTTACCCCCAGGATCTATGTTTTCCCCAAGATTCGTAAAGAAGGGGTCCCTCTTCGCCCCATTGTCAATACTATTGGTGGACCCACCTATCTTTTAGTGAAATTTCGTGCTAATAAGCTCAAACCCCTCATTGAACAGACAAAATCTTTTGTTAATGATTCTACTTCGTTCGTTAATGAGTTAAAGGATTTTATATTTGACCCTGACGATCATCTAGTGAGTTTCGATGTGGTCTCCTTATTCACTAATATTCCCATTAATGAGGCCATTGATGTTATCTATCACATCACTGATCCCGATACTGCCTTTTTAGTTAAGATTTGTCTCACTTCTACTTTCTTTAGTTTCAAGGGTGAATTCTTCGACTAGACTTGCGAAATGGCTATGGGTTCTCCCTTATCCCCTGTTGTGGCCAATCTCTTCATGGAGCATTTTGAATCCAAAGCCCTGTCTTCGACTCTTTACCAACCCAAACTTTGGAAAAGGTTTGTGGATGACACTTGTGTTGTTTGGTCTCATGGTAAAGAGAAGTTGGAGCTGTTTTTCCATCATGTTAATAGTCAATCTGATAATATAAAGTTCGCCATGGAATTTGAAGCTGATAGTAGCTTGCCTTTTCTTGATGTTCTTATCTCTAAGAAGGATGATGGCTCTTTTTCCCATCAGGTTTGTCAAAAGAAAACTCACACAGAGAAATATCTCCATGCTAGTTCTTGTCATTTTTCTGCTCAAAAGCTAGGTGTTCTCAACACCTTAGCCACTCAAGCGATGCGAGTTTTTGATGAAAATCACCTTGAAGATGAGAAATCCCACCTCCTAAAAGTTTTTAATAATAATGACTATAGTAGGTCTCAAGGTCTTAAGGCTTTTCAAAATGTTGAAAAAGGCCCTAAGAATAAAATTGACCACAAGGATTGGTATTTTGGTGTTCGTCTACCTTTTATTTAAGGGACCACATATAGAATCGCGAGGATCTTAAGGAAGCATAAGATTCATTCTTCCTTTAGACCCCTTAACACTATCCAAAGTTCTCTTCGTTCTGTTAAAGACCCGATTAATACCAGGGATGGAAAGGGTGTTTACATTATTCCATGTTCTTGTGGAACTCCTTATATTGGTGAGACTGGCCAATCCATTATCCAAAGGATTTCTGAACATGCTGCCGACCTTAGGCACCAAAGAGCTCTCTCCTTTGCTTTGGTAGAGCATGCAGAAAAAATAAATCATCACATCTGCATCAAAGAAGCTAAGGTTATTGCGAAGATTGACCATTTTCATCATCGTAAATTTAGGGAGGCCTTAGAAATCGAAAAGAGACCTGTTAATTTTAATAGAGATGATGGTTGGAGTATTAGTAGAAACTAGATTCCTGCGCTTTCTCCCTAAAAAAATTTCTTATAGATAAAACTTCTTTTTTTAATAATTTTTAATATTTTTGTGATTTTTATTCATTAATGAGGTTATTTAAGATACTATTATATTCATTAATGAGATTATATAAAGTGTTTATCATTTTTATATATTA
>APFE030785457.1:2861-54475 GCA_000404065.3 Pinus taeda
GCAGGTACAATGAGTTTGGGATGCGTACACGCAGGCAAGGTAGAGAGAACCTGCGTACCCAGAGATAAACATGTTTTTAGTGACTTTCTCTCTTTTTTGAAGCTTGACATGAAGAGCAGAGGTATTAGGCTTGACAAGGAGGATAATATGACTATTGATGGAGCCATATTAACTGCAGATAGTCATGGTGACAAATTTCAGTGTAACAAGTCTCCAAAAACATAGTGAGTACAGAGGGATCAACCTCTACAGGTGCATTGACTTCTTGCGTCTTGTCTTGGCTCCTTGAGGTGGAGGCCTCAGCGAAGCTCTTCTTGGCTTCCATAAATGTTTCCTTAGTGTGATCTAAATCAAAGTCAACTTCTTTCTTTGGTTCTTTACGGACCCATCCTTCCTCTTCAGGTCATTTACCCTTATCATCTCCAGTCGGCATTCCACTTCTTAGCATAATGTTAAATTTTTGATCTTCTTTGCGGGGATCAACCCTCATCATCTCTAGATTTTGCGTAGGTTTCTGACACTGTGTTTTCTTCTCTTGCATCTTAGCTATTAGCACCAAGATTTCTTCGATAGTATGGTAAAACTGTCTATAGTATTGAAATGACGGCTGTGTAGGATTCTGGAACTCTCACGCGTATTGCCATGGCTGTCCACAATTGTAGCAGATAATCTTATTGCAACCTCTACTAGGTCCTCCTCCTCTACGGCCCCATCTTCGATCCTGATATCCACCACGCGCTCCTCCTCCGCCTTCATTTGGAGGTCAAGTTTTCGCTGGCATCTGGTATGTAGGCATCCTTTCCATCATCATCTCATAGCTTCGAGAGTGGCGCTCATTGTGTCCCACATATTTGCAGAAGTTACAGAACAACTACTGGGGTGTCTTGACTGAACTTTTGAAGTAAATGGCAATTATCTGTCGCATGTTGTCCAACAACTTGAAAAATATCGCACCATAGCGCAACCCCCATGCTCGGCCCTACTAGGGCTTCTAAATTTAAGGGAATTGTCCCCCCTCCTGTAATATAATTCACGTGTATTGGATAGTGATATTTATCATGGCATTGTCCCTTGCACTTCAAACACCAGACTTCCACGCGTGCTTCTGGTTTAGTGTCCTTTTATTTCTTCAAACTATGTAACTCCAGGTGTAAGCTTTCTAATTGTGAGTGGATTTGCTATATCCCCAAGGTCGCATGAATAGGTGATGCATGCAACCTCATCGTGATTTCCAAGGCTCTGTCTAGGTTCCTATCTTCTGTTGTGATAGATAAATTCTTAGGTGGGGTATAAGTGAAGCTATAAACCATTTTCGATGCTGACTATCTGTGCGCTGCATGTTAGCTACTTGAATCTGACACTTCAACCTTTGATCTAATTTCCAACTTGTCTCATCTACCCTCATAATGATTTATTTGAATCCAATTACTGATTGTGAGTCAGACTTAGGCTTACTAAACTCCTTGTTTAAAGTTGTCTTAGTCTCTTCTAACATTGCAAGAGGATTATCAGAACAATACTTAATATAACAAGTTAGTGTGTAATCTTGCAGAGTGGTAACCAATTGTGCCTTCTTTATATTGTCATCAGTAATTTGTTGCATTGTCCACACAATGTTCACAACGAAATAGAACTGATCTGCATCTTCACTTCCTATGACCTTGAAAATTGACATCTTCTTCGCGTTTGCCATGCTGAATGGTGGTGGCGAAGGTGGAGGTGTGGGCGAAGGTGTATATGATGGAGATGGGGGTGGAGGTGGAGTCGACAGATGATTTACTCGAGGAATCCCCTGAGTGATTAGATGAACAGCGCTTTGTGGTAGAGTCCGTTCCACCCCTTCGTCATCACTTAAAGGAGGTCCTTTCAATGGACTATACTTCGATCCTGATCCTTCACGATTTCTAGAGAATCGTCCACTTCACGTAGCTCCAAAAATCATGGTAATGACATCACCCATTTTTCACATAACAACATTTTAATCCAAGTACTCAATGATCTTAAGTACTTACCTCGTGGTCCTTTGAAAAATTGTCTCTCTACTTTGCTATAGATGATTGAGGTATCAACTGCAAATTCTATAACAAATCCTCCTAGAATTCAATTGAGTCAATGATCAACAACCTACACGATCTTGTTTTCAGAGGTTTCTTGTCGTCGCACTAATTCTGGAGTCCACACTATAGGACTCTCGAGCTTCCACCTTCCTTGACTATCTTTCAATTTAGCCAACCATTCATACAACTCAATGAGTAAAGTGTAGAAGAATATCTCATGTATTTCTGTATGCAAATACCTGTTCAACCACTCTTCCTTCGATAGGCGCGGATTCTCATTTTCTTGCACCACGAACTCGTGAATCTTCCGTTCCAACCACTTTTCAATTTCCTTCTTGGTCAAATTCCAATGATGCGACATCAGACATCTCTTTCAATCAGATCTCTGTGCCAACAACATAACCATTTATTAGCTTAGGATTTCCTGACCCAGGTTCAGAGCTAGTTGCGCCAACCAAAAAAGGCCTACACTACTCGCCCTTTCAGAAACAACCCGTATAGCATAAGCTGCAGTATACTTGAAGTAGTATGGAGGGATGCAAGAACCAAGTTTCTGCATCCAAAAAATAGTGTGATGTCTTTTAGTGCCTTAGGTATTCCTTCATGGAGGTTGATAAACTCTTAGGGCTCGTCACTACACTCTATTAAAAAAACCTTCAGACCTTTGTGAAGGTCTACGATAAGTCCTTGCAGACCTTTAATAGTTAATTTGCCTCCTTATGCACATCAGAGAGCGGTCCTAATTAGTGTTCACACAGATTTACTTAAGTTATTAGTAAACATAAGAGAATTCATCGGAGTCTTCGTGAAAGTATTTGGACATGCATTGTGTACATCATTAACACTTATTTAAGAGAATTGTATAAGATTCAATCAATATCTCATAAAACAAATCATTCATCGATAACATATAATACTAATAGAGATAAACATAAATACTCAAGAATTCTTCGAAAATTTGTCTTTATTGATCTTCAATTCAAGATTATAGACTCAAAACTACCCTTCGCACATAGCTGCAGTGGTCTGAGCACTTAGTTGCAGACTCTAAATAGGCCTCTGCGCACTTAGTTGTGGAGCCTTTCTTCCCCTTTCTAAGCGAAGGAAGCAGAGCCTTCCTGCCCTAGACTCTTCTATGAACCCAACTCTCTATCTTCCCTCTTCTTAGTTAGTTACTTCTTCCTTTCACTAGGACTTAATACTTATAGACTTTTTCATACAATTCTTTGGTCTGCAGACCATGGGTGAATCTCAAAACTGACTCAAAACTTATCCAAAACAAGGGGCTAAACCCCTTTGACCCCTATTCATCTACGTGTTTCGCATCCACAAATCATAGAGACTTTATATTATTTACAAAATTGTATTCAAGAATTGTGTTGTCTTAACTCGAAACTAACCCAAGGAACTGCATACCAACAATAGCCTTGGCCAGTAACCGGATTTTCTTAAGGCATTCACTTTTGAAATTCCAATCCTTTGAATGGTTGCAACTACAGTCACTTTAAGGGTTCCGGTAGTTTGATGGTATTATTCCCCCTCCATTTCCAGCTTCAAAAAATGTTTGTGATTACTATATGTATAAAGCATATTGGATTTTGGTTTTTAAGTGGGGTGTTTTTGGGGCTGGGTTGATGAAAAAAATTCAAAGAATCATTGAAAAAAAGGATTGATATTGTAACAAAGATCATGGCTGAGTTAAACAAGCATGGTTTATAAATAATTATAAATTTAATATAATTTATTCAAGTATATTGAAGGATTTAAGTATTTAAAGAATTTACAAATGAAACACTCTTTAAGAATATCAATATGGTTTATGGTTCAAAAAATTCCAGTCAAAAGATTCAAACTCTGGTTTACAAGTTTGTTAGTATTGTGAATTCATTTTGACATTGATTGAATCTTCTTGAATAATTGAACTTAGAAAATTGTTAATGTTTGGTATGTTTTGGCAGAGGTCTTACCAGTAGAAAAGACTCAAAACTAGCTACAGTATGTTTGATCTTTCTAATTTAGTAAGGATACATTGATTGGTGCAGGTGTAACCACCATTGTTGGAGGAAATTCGACTAAATTAGGGCATATCGATGGTCCCAGTTAAGATTCAAAGTTCTCAAATTATTTTAATCTTCTGTATGTCAGTTATACATGTTCCATGTTGGTTGTTGATTAGGGAAATCAGGTTATTTGTTAAATTCAACTTGTTAGACCAGGAGGTTACTCCATGTATTGAATTGTACTTTTTATTAAGATGGAACATGGATATATACATGGAGAGAGAGACTATTTGGTTTCATCTCCCAATGTCTCTTCGTCTTCCAATTCTCTTTATTTTTCTATTTACAATATTTACATGGATTTACCTAATCCCAAAGATTAGGTGTCAACATTTCCTCCCTTAATCTGAAGGGGTGTTGGTGAGTCCAAGCATCATTCTGAATCCTTCAACATTTTCTCTTCCAAGCACATTGGTGAAGATGTCTGCAATCGGCTCATTTGTGGAACAATGGCATAGGTGGATTGTCTTAGCCTCAACATGATGTTGAATCATATGGTATTTTGTATTAATGTGCTTCATTTGGTCACAAAATTTTGGGTTCTTGGCCAACTTTATTGCAGAAGTGTTTTTAATCAAGAGAGAAGCTGAATGCACTAGTTTTTCCTGCAAATATTCTAGAAGTTTCTTGAGCCACACAATTTCCTTTGTTGCTTAAACTGTTGCAACATATTTTTCCTTAGTTGTGGAATCTGTTGGAATTGATTATTTGCGTGACCTCCATGAGACATCTCCTAATCCAAGACTCATAACATAACCTGAAGTAGAAACCCAGTTTCTTTGTCTCCATCGAATTCTGAATTAGAGTATCCAATCAAGTAGAAGTCACCCACCTGTGTATACTTAAGTCCAAAGTCTTGAGTTCCCTTCAACTACTTTATAACTCTTTTTACAACAGACTAATTACCCTCAGAAGGATTTTTCATAAACCTGGAGAGGTCAAATGAAATGTTTGGCCTAGTAGTAGTCAAGTAGTTGATACTTCCTACGATTTTTCTATACTTTGTTGCATCCTCAAATTATTTTCCTTCAGTGGATGTGAGCATTAAGTTATTTTCCATTGGAGTAGTCAAAGGATTGCACTCAGCCATGCCAAAATTGTTCAACAAATCTCCAATGTACTTCTTGCAAGAGAGGAATATAAACTTCAGATGTTGAGTTACTTCAATACCAAGATAGTAGTGGACATAGACCAAATCTATCATTTCAAAACCTTTCCTTAATTCATTCTTTATGGATTCAATGTATCTCTCATTTTTCCCTATCATCGGAAGATAATCTACATACACAACAAGATATACAATGTTTTTTTCCAACTTTATTGAAAAACAAATTTGCATCATCAAGATCATAATGTTTGAAGTTGATTTTCAGAAGATCCTTAGTTAACTTCTCGTACCAGGTTTGTAGTGCTTTCTTGAGGCCATACAAGGATTTTACAAGCTTGCATACTTTGTATTCCTAACCCTTCACAACAAATCCTTCTAGTTGGGACATAAAGACATTATCTTTCAGGTTGCCAAGGCAAAGAGTGTTCAGATGGTAGCCCATTTTGTTGTGGGGGGAAATCTCCTCATATTCAACCCCTTCCTTTTGTGCAAAACATTTTTCTACAAGATTGCCTTTATGCTTGACAAGTGAGCCATTTGCTTTATACTTATTTTTGAAGACCCACTTGCATCCAATTGGTTTGGTTCCAAATGGAGGATCAACCAACCTCCATGTGCCATTATTTGTCAAAGTATCATATTCTTTATGCATAGCTTCTTTCCATTCATCATGAGAAGTGACTTATTTGAAGGAAGTTGGTTCAAAATCTGTAGACAAATTCAGTTCACAATCATAAGAAACATCCATATCAACCATGTTAATTTTTCATAGGGCCACATTGTTCTTTTCTTTGATAATTGCATTTCTTCATTAATACATTAAGATCACCCCATATAATCATTACATTATTCATATCTACACCATTATTCATCAGTATATGCAATTATATAGAAAGAATAACAACATCATCATCAATGCAGCAGATCATAAAGGAATAATAGAAGAAAAGCATACACACACATAGAGACACTAGGATCGGTCTGAGACCAGGGAAAAACCCACTTTGGGGAAAACCCTTGAAAACCTTCTTCTTTTTAGATCGTCATCAAATTATCCGTGAAAAAGAGAGTACTATGATACATAACTTTATCTATGCAACAAAAAAAATATGATATCCATGAAACAGATATAATCATGCTTATAATCAAAACCTTGATTCTGAGGACTGTAGTTTGTTGTCGTTGACTATAGTCAACTTTTGGATAATGTTGAACATTTTTGTTATGGAGCGGAATATTTGAAATACTGGAATTTTATCTCTGAGCTCGAGAGGTAGGAAGGAGGAGATGTGCAAGTGTCTATAGAATTCCTTGTCTCATTCTGCAGAATTGGAAGACTACGTCTGGAAAAGGTCTGGATTCTCCAAGCTGAATTGGAAGAGGGCGTGTGGCATAAAACATAACCAGATCTGCATCAAACCTTGGATTCTCTCATACTGAATTTGTTTGAACATCTATGGTAGCTCGGACGCTCTCAATATTATACTGTGTGTGCATCCGAGGACCAAACTAAGCATCGGAAACCATAACTTCCCAGATGCTCCCACAAACTCTATGTCAATGTCCAAGTCTCTTGGACACTATCAGAACCATTTTGTGCTAGTGTCCAAGGACCAAAATTCCTAGTTCTGCGCCAGTTTCGAGGAATCAGAAAACCTTAGATCAGTGCGAGCTTCAACCCTATAGTTTCAGACCCTTTGCGTGAGCTTTCCTTCGTCAGACCTAGGTGAACTAAGAAAATAAGAGAAGGGAAGATGGTTTGATCAATGTGTCCAAATGAGCTTGAGGTCTCTTCTATTTATAGCCTTTCATGAGGGTGCAATTGGGGTTGAGGTTGACTTGTCCAATTTAACATGTGCTTAGGGCCAACCTAACCCAATATACATGAGTGAATAAATAACTTCAAAAACCAACTTTCGCTTGTCTAAATAAGGTTATATTTAGGTCAATTTCAGTACTCTCAAAAACAGGAATCTAATTCAATCATTATATTTGTCAGTTGAGTTGTCCAAGTTGGAATTTGGCCGCAGTTAAAAAAATTAACACTCCTCTCAACTAGGGAGAATTCCACCTGCCAATATTTGTCCATCAATCAATATGCCATTCTGGTGTCTTCAAGTGTCATCATATATCATCCCTGGTCATCTCTTTCATGTAGTAATCATGCCATGACCACCTCAAGTGTCTCATCATAAAAAATCATTAATGTACCTCTCTATCTGTTGATTGTTCCCGCTCGTATGCTGAATATTCTTGAATCTAGAAGAATAAGAATTTTTTACTGGATGGGAGCTTAAGCTACCTCCCTCAAGCCATTAGGCTACTACCTGGAATCTCTGCCAGAGGGCTACTACCTAGAATATCATCATCAATCGTCATTGGATAGCATATCATCAAGGAGCACATCTCAACCTAGAACTACACCAAGTAACACATCTTGACCATGAATCTCATGGGGGGCTATACATGTACAACCCCATATCGAGAAATAGGATATCCAAACACACAGGGGAACACATCTCAACCCTGTATCTCATCAGGGAGCTCAATCTCAATTTGGAATCGCATAGGGTTATCTCAACCCATCCTATTAACTATTGATATTCCCATTGATGATCCTAAATAGTCATGTGGTAGAACATCTGCATCATAATCGACTTAGGTTGTACACTCTCAACTCATTGGCCAAATGAGGAGCGGTATTCCCGACAAGTCCTAGTTGTGGGTATGATGCCAACCGGGGTATACTTTGCGAAGACCAGATAGGGGAGCAACATTCTCTGACCCTATGAATATAGTGGAGAAACACATCCAACCCTATGGGTAACAGATAGGGGTCATACCCTATTGTCCAGAGTTCCCTCAACCACATGATCTCTTCTACCTCAATTCCTCACCCTGGGAGCTTAGATAGGGAGGAAGAGTTGTTTCAGTGTCCTCAATCAGCACTGCTTTCATCATACTCAAATATGGTATCAGCTCATCTCAATATCATTTTCTTCATGTTCATACAAGACATCAAATCAAATATCATGTCAAAACATAAATAATCATATAAATCATAAAAGGATACCATAATAATCTTCCCTCTCAAGGAGGTGCCAACCATATGCCTGAGCTTGTTTCGAACAACTGCGCTACCCCAATATATGACAATATCTCGGTCCCAACTATAAATATGGGATTTTCTGCCAATCATATCTCACCCTATGTCATCAACATGTATCCATGTCATATCCAGATCATGCTAAGACAACCCTCTAAGGAGATTCTTCATCTTTCCTCATAGTTAGCCATGCTAGCAACACCGTACTCATCCTTAATCATACTATGGACCTCTCATCCAAGATATCATGGCAGATCTCATACTAAAGCAGCATCCAAATGTGCTTAACATTAATCTCTGTAAAAAACAATACATCCATGCAGTCACATATCATAAGAGAAATATCTCAGACTCAAAAATAGAATATCTCATGTAGATATTTCAAAGGATGCTTAGTGGCAACTCTATGTGAATGAAGCGGTTCACGCATGTATTCATTCAGGTTCTATGCACATCATATATATATATAATATAATATATATATATATATTATATATATATATTAATATATATATATTATATATATATATATATAATACACACACACACACACACTATATATATATATACATACATACATACATACATACATACATACGTACATACATACATACATACATATATGTTCAAAATAGAACATCAGTGCTTCAATCAGCAGTTAGATGCCATGTCAAGTTCAACAACATATTTGAACTTCAAATCAAAGTATCCAACGACTTTCATTTTCATTATTCAAAAACATTTTTCAATAGCTTTGCAATATGGAATTTCTTTCCCAAATTCCAGAAATTGATTCATAGTGCCATGATACATCATTCTAGTCTTTAGAAGCCATCTCCTTCTAATTCAGATCATTAGAGGCTTATCAACTGTCAAGAGTATAACATCAGGATATAAAAGAAAACCATAATCAAAATCAAAGTCATACCTTAGAACTCATCATCTTGACTTCATCAGATAACTATCAAAAATAGACATATATGGATCGGGGAGCTTACTTCATGCAATTCTCTAAGCATAATGCCTTGCTAAGCTAACATAATCAGCCTTACATAAATCAATGTTGTACCATTACATCAACAGAGTCAACCTATCAAAGCTTTGAAGTCTAATCACAACCATTGTCAAAATCATCAACATCACAGTATCAATTCTTTCAACGAGGAGGTTGGTGGAGCTCATATCAAATCTTGACTTCATTTATTATCATGCCAAAAAGATGTAGCTAGACATGAAATATCAATCCAAACTTCATGAGGTAATTTTCATAATCATAACATAAGTCATTTTTGTTACTAGGTGCAAATGCATACACCAAGGATGAGTGATATAGGTTTCAATTTCATGATGAATCACAACTATCGTTGCCTATACCATTATGCTAGGAACAATGAGGCCAATTTCCGAATACCCACACAAGTCATTGTGCCCACATAGCATTGACATGAGGGAAAATCAACAATTGCCAGATCAAATCATTAGACATTAGTTCAAGTCCAAAATTTCTATCGTAAAGAGATCTATAGTCAAAGAATATCTCAATCATTAATTCAAAGTTATTGTCAAGCATCATGAAAAAACAATCATCTTCTATATTATTCATCCAAATCATGCCAACTTCTTGTAGCACAAACATAGTGACATATATATATGTATGTCCCTGGTCATCTGCAAACACAAGTTCAGTCTGCATGTTCATGTTAAGGAAAACAATCAAGCTTTTTCCTACTTCCAGATCTTGTTATATGCAACACATCTGTGGAACTCACATCTTCTAGGTGACCATATGATTTCATGTAAAATACTTCATTTTTATGTGATCAACAACTTAACCCAACAACTTCAAAAATCAGATTACAATGACAAAATATGTCAGGGACATCTTGATTCGGAGTTTAGAAAGCTTCAGAAATATTTAGATGATGGTCAACTATAGTCAAACCCATGGATTCTCCCTTCAGGTCAGCATGGGAGCATATTTAGCTGCCTGGATGCTACGTAAGCCTTAGTATGTGTGCATCCAGGGACAAGATTTCCCAGTTCAATGCCTATGTCTGGAGTAGAAACCCTAATTTCTATACAAGCTTCAGACCTAAGAATTTACTGTTGATGAATAATGTCGTATGCACATAAATCATACTTCAATAGTAAATAATGCAAATAGTAATAAGACTAAGGACCTTGAGAAGAGATTCTCCCTCTGACTAGGAATCTATGTCATCAACCTGTCTCTACTAGAGTTCAGAAACAATAGATCTGTTAGATCATAAACATATTTCTATCATGGCTTTCAACATCATGACATCAATATTTCATCAAAGGATAGACTCAAAGTATCATATAGATGCAACATCATATCTCATATATTATGAAAAAAATTATATCAAGTCACACCATTAGGTTAGGACATTCAGTTTAACCATATGTTATCAAGACATGACCATAGGTAGTAAGAGATCTAGAATATCAATCTCATAGTTATACCTCTAACATCAAGGTTACCATTCTTATCATGATCAATGACATCAAATTTAGGTCATTCAATAAATATTTAACAAAACCACAAGAGTGTCAATATCTCTTTCCATATGCTTTCATCATGCTTATCACAAGAATATCAACAGATTCATGTATAGGATTCAATGAGCTATCCTTCTATATCAAATCCATCATGACAAGTATCAAGAGTATCATTTACTAGATTAAAGGTGCTAGCCTTCTTTATAGGATCAATATGTCCAACAGATGGATGTTAGCCAATAATCAAGTGTATCAATGTATCAATATTAGATAGCCTCATAGTATTGAAGAAGATAAAAATGTTCAATACCAGGTGCATAATTTCATCATAGGAAACATAGATCCAAGTTGCTTTCATATGAATGTATGAGCCATCAAATAAAGATACATTCTCATAATTCCTTAAGGCTTATCTAACCATCAATTTTATTGTTGAAATACAACATATCGTGCATAGCTTGTGGTATTCAAATACATATGCACCTTCCCATAGGCAACTTATAGTGCTTGTCACCTTTTCATCAAGTACCTCTTTACCTCTTTTTATATCTAGATTTTCTTTCATGCATCTCAAATGATCCTCAAGAAGGATCTACTCATCACATCTCATCAAGGAGTTTATAAACATCCATATACTCAAATACATATGCAAGAAGTATAAGAAATAAACATAATCATCAGATCCATGGGTCTAAAAGTAAGAGGCATCATGAGTCAAGAAATGCTTATCTTCAATTAGATGTGATCCTCTCCCTCTTGAACCAATCTTCAAGGTCCATCAATGTCCATGGTTCATATATCAACATTGCCTTAAATTATCCAACCAAGCTTGGTAGGGGTTATCCCATCTAGGGCTTCATCAAATATTTTTCAATTGCTTAAGCATATTCACATTGACTAGTTAGGTTCCGTATCTCATATTGTTTCCATAAGCCAAGGTTTTATCTCCAACCATAACCTCATAGAGTCCATCAAACCCTAATAATCAAGTTTCCTAGGCTTTTCTTCAAACCCTAGAATTATTTTAGGTCTCCACCATCCTCTTATTTCCTCCATCAAAGGTATCATCATTGGGGTGATCTCCATGACTTTTCTTAAACCTGGTTATGCTACCATGTTAATTTTTCATAGGGCTACATTGTTCTTTTCTTTGATAGTTGCATTTCTTCTTTAATACATTCAGTTCACCCCATATCATCATTACATTATTCATATCTACACCATTATTCATCAACATATGAAATTATATAGAAATACCACCATCATCATCATAAATGCAATGAAACATAAAAGAATAATAAAAGAAAAGCATGCACACAGATAGAGACACTAGGATTGGTCCGAGACAAGGGAAAACCCACTATGGGGAAACCCACGATGGGGAAACCCTTGCAAATCTTCTTCTTCTTAGATCTTCATCAAATGATTCAGCAAAAGAGAGTACAACGATCCATATCCTTATCTATGCAACAAAAAAAATATGATATCCATGAAACAGATCTAATCATGCTTATACTCAAAACCATGATTTTAAGGATTGTAGTGTGTCGTCAGTGACTGTATTCAACTCTTGAATATTGTTGGAAATTGTTTTCACTAAGCAGAATCTTCGATATACTGGAATCTTATCTTTGAATCATGAGCGTAGGGAGGAGGAGTTCTGTGAGCATCTATGACAATCCTAGATGCTCTATGCATAACTGGAAGACTACGTCTATAAAATATTTTGACACTTCCAGGTGAACTGGATGAGGGCGTCTGGGGTCAAACATACCCAGATCTGCCTCAAACCTTGTACACTCTCATAAGGCATTTGTGAGAGTGTCTATAGTAGCCTAGACACTCTCAGGACCATATTGTACATGTGTCTGGGGACCAAATTCTGCAGCAAAAACCCTAGCCCCTCGGACGCTCGCATAACACTATGTGCCAGTGCCTAAGGCTCCCTGGAAATTGTGAGGACCACTATGTGCCAGTGTTGAGGTGATAAAATTCCTAGTTATGTGCCAACATCCAAGAATCAGAAAACCCTATATCACCGTGAGCTTCGATACTATAGTTTCAGACCCTTTGCGTGAGATTTCCTCCGCTAGACCTATGCGAACCAAGAAAATAAGAGAAGAGAAGATGGAATGATCAACGTGTCTAAATGAGCTTGAGGTCCCTTCTATTTATAAGATTTCATGAGGATCCATTTTGGGTTGAGGTCGACCTGTCCAATTTAACATGTGCTTAGGGCTAACCTAACCCAATATACATGAGTGAATAAATAAATTAAAAAACCAAAATTTTCTTGTCCAAATAGGGTGGTCTTTAGGTCGATTTTGGTCCTCTCGAAAAGTGGAATCTAATGCAATCATTATCTTGGTCATTTGAGTTTTCCAAGATTAAATTTGACCCCAATTTAAAAAAATAACAAACTAGTGAATCAAGATTATCTAGATCACCTCCATTCTGTCTAGTTGAGCTTCTTGTTCTTATCTTTCCAACCTCATCAGGACATATAATTTCCAGTGCCTTTGGTATCCATTTTAGAGGACCCTTTTGAGATGGTCGAGGTTACTTAGTTGACTGAGTTGGGTTTGAATTAAGATTTAGGCTCCCAATTCTGTCAATCACACCTCTCAAAGTCTCGTTAGTTCTTGGAGATTCATGGGGGGGAGAGAGTGCTTTGCAAGAAGATTCCATAGATTGATCCAATATAGGAATCCCCCCTTCAAGATGTGGAATCCCATTATCAAATTCTTAAAAATAATTTACATGTCTAAATCTATCTAAGCGATTAAGTTTTTGCTCAACAACATTGTCATCCTTCGAAGATTCAAGAAAGATGACATCTCTATATATTATAAACTTCTTATTGAATTCATCATAGAGACAATATTCTTTAGAGTTATTTGAGTACCCATAGAAGATACACTTGTGAATCCTTGCACCGATTTTATTTATTTTTTCCTGAGGTATCAAGGCATAACAAGTGGAACCAAAAACCTTGGGATGCCTCACCGAAGGACTGTGGCCATACCACATTTAATAGGGAGTCTTGTTTTTCATAGAATTATATGGACACCCATTCTTTATATACATAAAACATAAAACTTCATTAGCCCAAAACATCAGTTTAACATTCTTGAAAAACATCATGGAACATACTGTTATTGCTTAAGAAACCAATTTCCTGGCTATAGGGAAATTGTGCTTAAGACATTAATAAAGATTGTTTACTATCACATATTGTTTATCTATATTCTCGAATGTAGGATTTGGAAAACTTAGCCTTAGACTCTTAACACATGTATGACCAGAACATTTCAGAATGCCACTTGTTGTTAAATATAAATGATGAATGAGGAAAGTTAAAGACAATATGCTGATCTCTCACAGGAACTATTATCTGTAACTTATAGGAATTATGATCATGAGATATAAATCATAAACAATATGTTGTTCTTTCACAGAAACTACTATCTATAATTTAGAAAGGAAGTGAGGACTTTAAGTATAGGAGCACTCCTTAAGGGATTTTACCCTGCAGCTTCATTACTACACTTAAAAAGAAGAAAACATTGCATGGCACATGATAGTGAAACTTACAAATTATATGTAACAACTCCTAGAAACTTCTGGTTGTTTCATTAATCAATGATGTTATAAAAAATGCAGTGGCCTATTTCTCCAAAATTCCAACCCTTTCTTAGTAAATTTTCCACTCTTCATACCTTATGAAATAGTTATGAATTTCTGAAACCTATCTAACTGCTTTCTAACTATATGAAATAAAACTGCTACATAATTTATAGAGGGTGAAAACACCTTGAAGAACACGAAATAACAAAAACAAAACTGAATTTAGAAGGAGATGGTAATTGTTGGCTTGATTTGCTACCGAATTCCTCTGTAAACTCTCTAATGATGCTTAATTCCTCTTAGTCGTAATGCTATGTGTTTAGTTTCTATAATCTTGGGCATTCTTATTGGCCAAAATGCCAAGAAATATATATCAGATCTGTCCTCCTTTTCGACCTCGGATCTAATCCCTAATTTTCCACTTTACGAAGCGAAATTAACATTTCTCATTAATATGAAACTTAGCAAGAGTAGATCATGCTTTATAACTGTCAAATCTTGTCATTCAACACTTTATTGACTTCTATCACAAATCGTAATTGGACCGAAAACTCTTGTAAAACTTAACTTATGCACTCGGCTGCAATAACCATGAAAATACTGGAAATATGTGTTTATAATGAGAATATGATAAAATATGTTTTTCCATTTCAATATAGGCTTAGCACAATTCCCAATGCATCCTCTCGCCAATTCATCTCCACTGTTGATGTATGTTTTTCAGATTGGATGGTCTGTAAAGTTTTATTTAACACAACATATATCGCTATCGGATACAACCCACAATCAACATGTTATATATATATATATATATATATATTATATACTATATATATATATATATATATATATATATATATATATATATATATCTAATTGTATATGTATATGTATATATATATAATATATATATATATATATATTACATATACATAACATATACATATACATATACATATATACATATACATATACATATACATATACATATACATATATATAAATATATATATATATATATATATATAATATAATAGTGCTGCACAATGATGGTAGACCCGCCGAGCTTTAAAATATAACAAATATATGCTTTCATGTCCAACCCTTCTATTATAATCAATTATAATAAAACTTCATATAAAACTGCTTCAACGGAATATATACAAATATCACATAAAATCTTTATGATCCATAATATAATGGACATGAGGGATTATCAAATAAAATAAATCAAATATCGAGTCTGGAACCAATAAGTCGCAATCGGTGTTTATCAACATATATATGTATAAAGGGCGGACCCGCCGGACTTTAAAATATGTTTGGGTTTGGTCCTTATTGCATATCGCAATCGACGAGGTCATATGCATACAATATAATCATTTTATATAACTTCGGACCCGCTGATGTTATAAAATATGACATATAAATTTTCAGGTCCAGAACCCAATCGATAATCGCAATTGGTGCTTATCTGCGGAGCCAACCACCAATATTGCAGACCCGCCGAACTTTTAAATGTAGCATACAAAATTTCGGGTCCAGTGTTAAGGTTTTAACACTTGTTTTCTTTTGTAAATCTGATATTTTCCCCATTTTCATTGTATTTTGATTTCTGATAGAGTTATGTTTGAGATATATATATATATATATATGTGAGTGAGTGTGTGTGTGTGTGTGTGTGTGTGTGTGTGTATTCCCATATAACCCTTGGCCTCTAATATATCAATTTTTTTTCTTCTTTCACTTTATATATATATATATATATAGATAAGTATTTTCAAAAGATTTTTTTAATGAAAAATAAATGTTATGAAAAGATGCATGTTACAACATCTGGCTCCACCTGGGGATAGTGCTTTTGCCACAAAAGCACTAAGAACCAGAGATTAGTTCCTTCACCTCGGGCATGGAGTCATATATTGCTCCTGCATGAACTGAAATACTATGGCATTTGTACAATGACTTCACTTCAATATTCACAATGAAATGATACTTGTTCTTTAGAATTGGAAGTAGTGTTTTAACTATTGCCCATTAACAGGCAGCTGTAGAGTCTTTCCATCAAGATTTTCAAGGATGAAGGTATTATTGGATTTCACTTCAAAAATTCTAAAAGGGCCATACCAGAGAGGATCAAACTTCCCATGCTTACCCTTAGCTTCTCTTCTGGTATCCCACCTCAATACCAAGTCTGCAACTTTAAAATTGATTTCCTTGGCTTTTCTATAAAAAATATTCTTCATTTTGGATTGATATATAATCAAATTGTCCCTTACCTTATTCCTATTTTTGCTAAGCTCCACTGCTTTGTTCATTCTTCTCACTAAAGAATTTGGCTCCTCCTTTGCCTCCTGAATCATCGCAATCACTGGTTTGACGAGTTGACTTGGAAACAAAGCCTAAGTTCCGTATACTAACTCAAAAGGTGATTTTCCTGTGGATATTCTTGTAGTTACTCTAGCAGCCCACAAAGAAAACTTTAACTTAGAATCCCAATCTCTTTGATTTTTTGCAATGGTTTTCTTTAGGATCTTCATCAAAGTCTTGTTAGTAGATTCAACTAATCCATTTCCTTGAGGATGGTAAGCTATTGAATGAGACAAAATAACATTATTTTTTTGACAAAAAGCGATGAACTTACTTGAGTTGAAGACTTGAGAGTTGTCTATTATAATTTTAATGGGACATCCAAATTTGTTGAAAATATTCTCTTCCAGGAATTTCATCACTATCTGATTGTTTGCTCTATTAATAGGAATTTCCTCTACCCATTTGGTGAAGTAATCTGTTGCTATGAGAACCCATCTGCGTTCTTTGCTTGAAGGTGTCCTGATTTCTCCAACAAAGTCCAATCCCCATTGTCTAAATGGCTCCTCTATGAAGACTAGAAATAAAGTTAAAGGAGCTAATCTCTTGTTCTCAGCAATAAGCTGACATTTTTGACAACTTCTAACAAACTTGTAAGTATCACCAAATAAGGTTGGCCAATAAAATCTAGCTTGAAGGATCTTGTGTGTAGTTACTTGCCAACTATAATGTCCTCCACAAAATCCCTCATGATAATCTTTGATTTTTTTTATAAATTCATCTTTTGTTAAACATAGTAATAGAATTCTAGCAGGATCCTTCCAGTACAGTCTGCCTTCTACAATCACATATGGTTGTGCCTTGATCTTTAGCACCCTATACTTTGTTCCATCTAAGGATTGAGGACAAGACAAGAAAAAAAAATAATGAATTATATGTTTATACCATTCTGAACAAAAAAATTTGTACTTGATCTTCATTCTTGGGTCTTTCTCTCCTTCATTGTCTTCAGCTTCTTTTTCATTTACGGGTGCCAACAAGTTAATTCCCAATGCTTGAAAGTTTGATTTTGTTAACATTTTCGCCAATCCTTGTCCTTTTACCAACTTTGTGGGTTTTATATCCAAATCATATTCTTGGATATTGGCAATCCACTTTCCTCTCCTGCCTTCTACATCTCCCTGTAATAATACGTTTTTCACTGCAACATTACGCACATAAACAATGATTTGGGACTGTAACACATCAGTTCTACAAGATTTTAGGGCTTTTACCAAGGAATACACCTACTTCTTCAGAATATTATATTTCAGCTCAGAATCTCTAAGAATCTTACTGAAGAATGCAACTGGCTGCTCTCCCCCTTCATCATTATTCTTCAGTAAGACAACAGCTATCGAACTTGATGAGGAAAATGAAAAAACTTGGAAAGGCTTCTGATAATCAAGGCTAATTAAGACTGGAGCTTCCTACAATGCCTCTTTAATTCTGGAAAATGATTCTTTAGCTTCCTTAGTCCAACGTACTTCGTTCTCCTTCTTCAGCATATTAGTGATTTATTTCAAGATTTCTACATAATTGGACACAAATATTCTCAGGAAATTTATCTTTCCCAAAAACTTTTGAATGTCTTCTTTACTTTTGGGCAATGGTATTTTCTACACAGCTTGTACTCTGGCTAGATCTATCTTCACTCCTTCTCTGGAAATAATGTGTCCCAATAATTTTCCTTCCTCCAGAGAAAAAATCGATTTCTTGGGATTTAATGAAAGTCCAAATATTCTACATTTATCAAAAGTCCTTTTCAAAGGATCTAAATTTTCTTCATCAAACTTAGAAAAAATAGTAATATCATCCAAATATATTACTACAAACTTATCTCCAACAAAAGAAATTTCCATAGCCCTTTGAAATGTAGCTCCGACATTCATCAATCTGAAAGGCATTCTGGCATACATAAATGTTCCCCAGGGAGTTGTGAACGTTGTTTTCTCCTGATACTCCCTGTTCACAACCACCTGGTTATAACCAAAAAATCCATGTAGCATTGATATTCTGAAAGATGTTGTTACCTTTTGCAACACATGGTCCATTTTAGGCAAAGGATAATTATCTTTCAAAGAAGCTCTATTTATATTTCTGAAATCAACACACAATCTTATTTCTCCATTCTTCTTTCTCATAGTTACTAGATTAGCCACCCAATCAGAATATCTGAGTGGGACTATGATTTTAGCATCCAGCAACTTCTTGACCTCCTTTTCAATTGATGGTAGAAGCAAATGATTTATTTGCCTAAGCTTCTATTTGTAGGGTTTAACCCCCTCCTTCAAAGGAATTTTATGCTAAATAATATTTACATCATAGGTTTTGAGATCTTCGTAAGACCATGCAAAGACATCAAAATAATTCTTGAAAAGTTTAAGATATCTCTCTTGAAAATTAGGTGGAAGTCCAACATACAATTTGACTAACCTGGGATTCTCCTAAGTGCCAATGTTGTGATCTTGAATATGTTCATCCTGTGAGATTTTCCTTGAGTCCACAACCACATCATTTGAATTAAAAATCCTTTCAAGAAGAACAAGTCCCTTTGGCAGAAAATTGTATTTTAATTGAAAGATCTTCTGATTTGCTATTGAATCTTTAAAACCACTGGCTCTTGTAATTTCTGTTGTCTCTTCCTTGTCCTGATCAATTTATGTACCTTGAAATTCTTCAACCATAGTCAAAAACTCCTTAATTTGTTGGTCATCTTCAAAAACTTTCCAGTTCTTAACATTATCAGGAACAGAAGGTCTGTGTCTCATTTCCACCTAATATCTTAATTTTGGATTAATAGGAGGCTTGAAAGTGCTAGCAGCCAGAGCCAATGAATCTGCCAATCTATTTTCATACCTCGGAATGAATTGAATGTTAAAAGCTTCAAAGAAATTTTCAATAAAATCCCATACCTCATTTCTGTATGCCTGGAGTCTAGGATGCTTTGTTTGGCATTAATCCTTTATCTACTTAATAATTAGCTCTGAATCTCCAAAAGAAGAAATTGACTTGACTTCCATCTGTATAGCTGTTTGTAGTGCAATAATCACGGACTCATATTCTGCCACGTTGTCAGTTGCCTCGAACTCTAATTTGAAGGAAAAGGAAAGAAATTACCTCTAGGTGCAATTATAAGAAAACCAACACATGTTCCTTCTTTTGAATAAGCTCCATCAAAGAAACATTTCCACACTTATTCCGATTGCAGCTTTGTAATTACATTGGCTGAAGCAAGCTACTTCTGATTATCTTCAGCCAGCTCTGCATCATCATGCAGTGTGAAACAAGCAAAATCATCCTTCTCTTGACTATACATAAGTGAGTTGCTTGATCAATTTTTTATAATTGTTTTTACAAACCTAGTTTCTCTATACAATCTCCTCTCCTCCCCACCAAAAACTGGTATCACAACATTTTTAAAATCTAACTTCAAAACACCTCCCAATTTAGCCCCCTAGGACCTAGATAGAAGCATTCCAAATCTAGCAGGAATATCTGCTTCTACAACATCCATAACTAGGCTTCTAGCTGGAATTTGGGTTAGTGACACTACCAGATCCTTAATAACCCCCAGACACTTGACCTTGTTTGAATCAAAAGAATACAAATACCCATAGGGTTTGGTCACGTGTATATTTAATTGCTTCATCACTCATAGAGGCATAAGATTATGTGAAGCTCCCGAATCAAACATGCAATTATGTAGGAGGAAATCATGAAGCAATAGGGAAATATAAAAAGGAGGTATTGAAGAATCCACTTCCTCTTCATGTGGACCAAAAACCACCACTGGTTTATCTTCCTGCAACTTTACCGTATCACTCTCACTCTCTTTTAAATTAACAAACTCAGCAATCTCCTTTTGATAAGTAGGTATTTTTGCCAATTCTATAAGGGGAACTTGTATTTTTACCTTTTCCAACTCCTTGGTAAGACTAAACAAGTGACCTTGTTTGGCAGTCTTTTCATTCTCATATTCACCTTTCTTTATGACTGGAATTGTTTGAGGAATTGAAACAAGCTTCTCCAAATGATTGTTTTCAGCTTGATTTTGAGAAGACTCACCTTGAAGTATCTGTGCTTTGCTATTTGTATTTTGCTGCTTTTTTCCTTTATCTACTTGTTTTTCAGACTGATATTCTTGTGGAGTTGCCTTTGATGAGGAAGTTGAAACTTGCTGCTCACCTTCATTTTCTTGATTTCTCGATCTTTTCCTAGATCTCAGGTCATATTTTTTATGTAGTTTAGCCTGCATAAAATCAGAAAATTGTTTCCAATATTCATCAACTTCAATTTCATTATGAATAGCATCTGCTTCATCATACACATACTCTTCTCCTTCATTGCTGAGTTCATCTTCATCAACTGCATATAATGTGGAAATTTGATCTTCAGGTTGTTCTTCACTAGGATCTGCTTCTATATATAATGGTGCTTGAATTTGATTTTGATCCTTTCTTTTCTTTTGCAAAATCTGCAAAGTTTGCCTTTTGAAATGGGGATTAAAATTCTTATTATAATGTGTTTGTCTTTGAGAGTTGCTTTCTAACTCTAACGTATTTAACTTATCTGACATGGTTTTAATTATATTACACACATCCACCAGTGATTTCCTTTGAGAGGACTCTTTCTTTTTCTTTCCCTTATCATGGGAAGGCTGTGTTTCTAGTGCTTTTCATGTAGCCACCAGATTCACTTCTATCTCTAGAGCATCTGTTTGGATCTAATTAAGGGTTTGAGCTCTCCTTTCCCTTAATGTAAATCCAAAATTTGATTAAAAATCCCTTGCAAAAGTTATTTTCGCACCAGCAAGAAGAGGCTTAATCTCTACTAGGAGACTATTGTATAATTTGTTGAATCTTCTAACAAATTCAGCTACAGTTTCATCAGATTTCTTCTTTAGGGCATTAAATTATGTTAATGAATATCCATGGTCTCTTTTTTCTCCCCATCTCAGAATAAACACATGTTCCATCTCTTCCCAAGAAGGAATAGAATTATTGGGAAGACCTTTGAACTATTTCCCTGCTTCTCCATCCAGAGACTAAACAAAAAGTCTTAGAACAACATATAAATGTTCAATATTTAGGATTTTTGCAAATTTACAAAATATTACCACATGATTCTCTGTCGTCTTCTCATCTTCTCCTGAAAAACGTGGAAGAGTTTTGAGGTAATCCTTTGGCATTTGATTTAAAGGTTGTGGGAGTTGAAGAGGTGCATACCTATTCACTAAAAATGCATGTGCTTCCATGTTTATTGAACTTTGAACAGATGTGGAACATGATTGAGAGGTAAATGGACTATGAAGGACGTAATGTGGTTATTGGTTGAGGTTGAATACTTACAATAGGTAAATGAAAAGTAACAGACTCAAAAGATTGGTCTTGACAGCTAGGTTCCTCAAAAACAGATGATGAAAAACATGACTCTATATCAGATGAAAGTTCAGATAAGTTGTTGCTTGATGTAGACAATACAGGAATTGGTCTATTTGAGATCATAGATTTCCTAGCCCTCCTTGAAAACAACCTTTCAGGATCTAAAAAAGCTTGAGACTTCTTTTGTGAAGTGTCTAATATTTTGTGGGGCTTTCTTAAAGCCAGAGTTATTGTTTTGATTCAAAACAGCCAAATATTTCCTCCTCACTAACCAACCAGAGGAAAATATTGAAACCTGAGGAAAAACCTTCTTGTCTTCTCTCCCTGGAAATGGTGCCAATTAATGTTATTACTTAAGAAAACAATTTCTTGGTTGTAGGGAAATTGTGCTTAAGACATTAATAAAGATTGTTTACTGTCACTTATTGTTTATTTATATTCTCGAATGAAGGATTTGGAAAACTTAGCCTTAGACTCTTAATACATGTATGACCAGAACATTTCATAATGCCATTTGTTGCTAAATATAAATGATGAATGAGGAAAGTTTGAAAGGGAAGTTAAAGAAAACATGTTGATCTCTCACAGGAATTATTATGTGTAACATAGAGGAATTATGATCATGAGAAATAAATCATAGAAACTATGTTGGTCTTTCACAGAAACTACTATCTATAATTTAGAAAGGAAATTAGGACTTTAATTATAGGAGCGCTCCTTAAGGGATTTTACCCTGCAGCTTCATTACTACAATTAAAAAGAAGGAAACATTGCATGGCACATGATAGTGAAAATTACAAATTATATGTAACAACTCCTGGAAACTTCTGGTTGTTTCATTAATCAATGATGTTATCAAAAATACAGTGGCCGCTTTCTCCAAAATTCCAACCCTTTCTTATTAAATTTTCCACTTTTTATACCTTGTGGAATAGTTATCAATTTCTTAAACCTATCTAACTACTTTCTAACTATATGAAATAAAAATGCTACAGAATTTACAGAGGGTGAAAACACCTCGAAGAACAAGAAATAACAAAAACAAAACTGAATTTAGAAGGAGATGGTAACTGCTGGCTTGTTCTGTTGATTTGATGCCGAATTCCTCTGTGAACACTCTAATGATGCTTATTTCCTCTTAGCCATAATGCAATGTGTTTAGTTTGTATAGTCTTGGGCATTCTGATTGGCCAAAATGCCAAAAAATATATATCGGATCTGTCCTCCTTTTCAACCCCAGCTCTAATCCCTGATTTTCCACATTACAATGCAAAATGAACATTTCTCATTAATCAACTTAACAAGAGTAGATCCTGCTTTATAACTATCAAATCTGCCCATTCAGCACTTTATTGACTTCTATCGTAAATCGCAATTGGCCCAAAAATCCTTGTAAAACTTAACTTACACACCCGAATGCAATAACCATGAAAATGCTAGAATTATGCGTTTATAATGAAAATATATGATAAAATATGTTTTTTCGTTTCAATATAGGCTAAGCACAATTTCCAAGGCATCCTCCCACCAATTCATCTCCACTGTTGGTCTATGCTTTATAGATCGGATGGTCTATAAAGTTTTATATAACACAACATATATCGCTATAGGATATAGCCCCATATGTATATGCTATAATCAACATGTTATATATTATATTATATATATAATATTATAATATATTATATATATATTATACATATACATATATACATATATACATATATATATATATATATAAAGTGCTACACAACGATGGCAGACCCGCCGAGCTTTAAATATAACAAATATATGCTTTCAAGTCCGACCCTTCTATTATAGTCCATTATAATAAAACTTCGTATAAAACTGCGTCAATGCAATATATACGAATATCACATAAAATCTTTATGATCCGTAATATAATGGACGTGAGGGATTATCAAATATTATACGTCAAATATTGGGTCCGTAACCAATAAGTCGCAATCGATGTTTATCAACATGTACGTATAAAGGGCGGACCTGCCGGACTTTAAAATATGATATATATATATACGTTCGGGTCTGGCCCTTATTGCATATCGTGATTGGCGGGGTCATAAGGATATAATATAATTGTTTCATATTATTTCGGACCCGCCGTTGTTATAAAATACTCGATATAAATTTTCGAGTCCAGAACCAATCGCTAATCGTGATTGGCATTTATCTGTGCTGCCACCATCCATAATGTGGACCCGCCGAACTTTAAAACGTAGCATATAGTATTTCGGGTCCGGTAATATTTTTACACTTGTTTTCTTTGAAAATGTGGTTATCTCTTCATTTCCTTTGTGTTTTGATTTCCAATAGAGTTATGTTTTGCGATATACATATATACATGTGTGCCCATATAACCCTTGGCCTCCGATATATCATTATTGCTTCTTCCTTTCACTTTATCTCTTTTTCAAGTATTTTCAATTTTATTTATTTATTTTTTGAATGAAAAACAAATGTTATGGAAATATGCATGTTACAATAGGCATGGAACCTTTGGATGGACGCAACTGTAGAAGAATGATCCAGAGTTCACCACCACATACCAGATGGTAGTGGATCGCAAGAAAGTTCTAAATTTCCACCTCTATGACACATTGTTATGCTACCTAGGCCACCTTTGTGTTTCTTCAAGTGAGAGTGCCAAATTTATTTGGGAGGCGCACTATAGTGAGGTCGCAAGACACTTTGGTGTGGAGAAAATTGTGGTCATACTATAAAAGTATTTTTATTGGCTAAAACTCCAATAAGAAGTTGGAAAATATATTAGATCATGCACTACTTATGCCATTGCTAAGCCAATCATTAAGAAGTTGGGCCTGTACACTCTTCCGCCTACTCCAAGCCAGTTGTAGGAATCCATCTCCATGGACTATCTGTTGGACTTCCCTTCTACTAATTATGGTAATGACTATCTATTTTTGGTCATGGAAATTTTTTCTAAGATGCTTATATTGTTAGCTTGCAAGAAGAGTATCACAACGGAGGACATTGTTAAATTCTTCTTTGAACAAGTATGGTGTTGGCTTATATGGGCCTGACCCAGGTTCGGAAGAATTATTTAGCCAAGCAAATCTTGCAGCTACCGGCCCTTTTGGCAACAGTCCGCGAAGCGCGGACTGAGGTCTCACTCGAGGTAGCAGGGGAGGGTGCTGGAACTAGGTTTCCACACCGTTGGGATGTCTATATGTGGTTTGGAGTCCTCGCGCCCCGTTCTGCAACTTCGTGCCGCACTGGATTCGCGCAGATCTCGAATATATCTTCCTGTCTATTAGCACGCAGTCTAGAGATCTATTCTATTAGATGAAGTATTGTAGTTCAGATCTGCTTGGGAGGGTCTTTAAGCAAACATTTAACAGGTTTGGCTAGGTCGCGCACTTAGAATACACTTAAATTCACACATATCTATAACATAAGCATATGCATTTAGATTAAGCAATTATATCAATCATTCATATGGTCAGATTCGCGATAACACAAAATTTGCAGAAGAAACTTATCTTTATTTCCACTTCTCACCAATACATTTAGATCCACCTTGCGCACTCAGCTGCAGGGGTCCGCGCACACACATGCGGACTCTTCCAGGCCTCTACGCACACAACTGCAGAGCCTCTATCCACTACCCAAACCCTTGACTTGGACTTACAGATGCTTTCAAACTGCTTTCCTAAAAAACCCATTACATGCCAGATCCAAAAACATATAACAGACTTAGATACTCTACCCATAGAGCCTTTCTCTATTTATACCTTCCCATGGACCGTGATCCATGGGTGGGCCAACTCAATTTACATTTCATTACATTATTTCTGGGTGGACTAGCCTTTTGACTTTGACTTATTACTATTCGCTCTCCGCACCTCCCGCGGAGTCTTTACACCATTTTTACCCAAAATCACGGGCTTCGCACCCCATGATTGTTGCGCGGGGCTTCCGCTACCCAACAGTCCCCCAACACAATCATCGTGACTCATTCCGAGTCACTCAGCCGGTGCGGGAATCTTTATGCGAAGGTCGGTTAGCAACTTCGGCATCTTGCCTATCTCGACAACAAATTCAGTTACGAGCCTCTGTACCTTTTCCAAATGAGCCGTGGAAGTAGCCGTAGTTGCTTGCTCCTTCGCACATACTGCCAGCATCTACGTGACCTTTCCTTTAATGGTTGTAGATAGCTAAATGCTTCATTAACCCAAGGCTAGATATGGTCTTTAAGGACTGCCTCCTGTTGTTGCACTGCGTCAACTTGGGCTTTGAGCGCCTGGGCCTCCTTCATTTTGGCCAAACGTTATGTGATAATGACCGTTTATGCAGCGCCATAGGTGGTGTCATAGGCCTACTGCAACTCCCACACCTCGGTTTCTATTCCCTGTATGGTTGGGTCCTCCTGGAGGGAAGTGAGTATCCCGAGCGACTGACCAAGTAGTCCTGAGCATTCACGAACAACACTATCCATTGTTTCTAGTCCAGCTACAACTTCACCGCGACGACGTTCTCGTTTAGGTGGAGGTGTGGTCGGCCAAGCCTTGAGATGGAGCTCTGCAACCTGTAACGTTAGCTCCTCCTAGGTCCTTGCAGCCTCTGCTTGGGCTGTGCGAAAACCCACAACCATGTGCTGAATCTTGGTAGCTGGTGGGAGGTCCCTGGGGATGGCTAGCTCGAGGACCGTATCACACGACTCCATCACAGCTTGCTCGACCTCCCGGTGTTGCGCAGCCATCTCATCCTTCTGGAGAGTGATCTGTTCTATCTTTGCCTTTTTTCTATCAAGATGTGGAACGCGTGACCTTCCCTGGCATGAAATTCTTGAGTTACTCCCTCTTGTAGTAGGTACAATACATCTCTGGACAGGGCGGATAGATTTAATTCCCAACTGCTTTCGTCGCCTGTGGCTGGGGCTTGGACAACACCTACGGGCACAGAGAGGATGTGTGGTGTGTGCGTGATGACCATCTGCTCGGCGACGACTGTATCTATTATGGGTCCGCGAGGGACCCAGCCCGGGGGTCACTCTTGTAAGGCCTATAACTGTGCTCTAATCTCCCCCAACACAGTCATTTGCACAGTGATCAGTTCGGGCAACACACTGGGGTTAACATTGCTTGGGAGCTGGGTACTGTTAAGGAATTCTTGTTCTAGAGCCTTCACTGTTTTGGACTTTTTCCAAGTGACTGTTGATTCCTTGGTGCATGACCACTTGAGGCCATCCTGCATCTCTGTTTCTTGTTGGGGGTCCTATTCCAAATCCATTCCTTGATTTACATGGGTACCCATTGTTATCAGGCTCGTGGTAGCCTCCTACTGCAAAGAGGTTTGTTTCTCTTGACGTGCTTGTTCTGCTAGTTGAGTGAGCTGCTGCTGGCGTTCCTTCTTCTGCTATTGTGCGGTCAATTGGTCGAGAATGGTCTTGTCTGGGGTGCGCCATTCCAGAGGCCATGCTGCTAATACTGCATATATGGCATCATCCATTGCAAGGAACGGGAGTGTGACCCAAGTTCGCTTGGGATCCTTTTACTTGCGGATATATACGTGATGCATGTCTACTTTGAACTTGGTCGTGCTTTGAAAACTATTGTAAATTGTGGGGGACATTCGTAGTCTTCGAGAAATCAGCATCCCTATCGTTCCTTCCATGGAGGTCCAAAATGCCCGGATCGCAGAAACCCTGGCCGCCTCCTTTGTAGCCCAGAGTGAAATATACTGCACTGCTTCAGGTAGACTATCCTCAATGCTAGGAAACTGGCTCTCCTATGGCAAGTCACCTGTAACCAGAAGGATTGATAAGAGCAACCATGCATAATGAAAGGTCTTACCTTTGTCCTGTGCTTCTTGACAATTTAGAAATTCATCGCATAAAAACTGTGCCCAATTGAACTGAACCCCCTCAGCACACTGCCCTGCCAATGCGATAACAGGGGCTGGTACCTCATCTGCGCAACATTTTTTCATGAGTTTACTGGGTAGCAACTGAGTGGCGACTCATACTGTGTGGTCGCTGATGCTTGCTATGACATACCCCTGCTTTCCTTTGTCCAAATGGTACTTTGCCTTCACTGTTTCGGCAAGGCCTCCCTCGCTGCTGGTTCCTACTATGTCTGCGGGGTTATTTCCTTTAAGCAGCAGGTGCGTAATCCGGTGGATTAGGTCGGCTGTAATTAGAATCGATTCTTCCAACCAGAGATATCCATCATGGAAGAGACATAGCAGTTGTCGAATCACAAATATGTTGATGGTCGTGTGGCGATAGTGAGGTATCCATCTGAGATTTAGTAGCCCCGCCCTTGCCACACCTAGTAACCACTCCTGCGGCAAAAACTTGTCTTCGGCTAGTTCAGGGAACTTGTCACTGTCCATAAGGTCCCAGTCTTCGAATTTGATGCTTGAAATGCATCCCATTGGCAACCGTTTGAACCTTATATCATCCGGAAGAAGCAGAATTTGGAGGGTAGTTTTTGCAGCGTCTTCTTCTTACGATTTCTTGGTCATCCCGGTCCATGGGGATAGATACGGGGGTAACGACGGGAACTGGAACGCAGGTTCTTCTTCCTCCACATGTGCATCAATCTGATCGATCATGTCTTGCAGATTGTCATCCTCCTTAGCGGGTTCGATGGTTACTGCTTTGCCTTTGTCAACTGTTGAGCGTTTGTTGAATCTTGGGGAGGCTCGAACTATTCCCATCGTCTGCTTGTTCTTCCTGGGTCGCAGGGTACGTGGTGTCTTAGGAACTTCGGGAACTTGAGTTACCTCTACGGGTTCTTCTTGATTCAACTGCATTTCCTCTACGACCCGTGCATGGGTTCTTGCCATAGTACTCATGGAGTGCCTGGTAGTCGTGTACTTGCTGTTTTTTACTGGTTCAAAGCGCCAAAAATCTAGTGCCAACCACAACCTATGAGATTTGAAAAAATTCCTTCCCTCCATTTTCACTTCATTAGTGGCGTCGAGTTGGTCGATCTTTATGTATCTTGTCTGGAACTTTTGTCTTAATGTCCTGCTGCCCACTCCCTTCTGACGTGATAGGACCTTCTTGTCAGCGCCCCTATGGCTAACGATCATATTTTGACTTTCCCCCGCGGTAGCGCTATCCTTGGGGCACAGCTACGAGCTTGGGGACTGCCTAATCCTTTTGCCGCGCTGGTTCTTCATAGCCTGTTTTATAGTCCCACACCTTCTTTCAACTACTTGAGGCACTGAGACTGTAGTTTCTACTGCTAGTCAGGTACTCTCACCTTTGGTGCAAGGTCTGCTCTTCCCTGCTAGCCCGGGCTGCGAGCACCTCTTAAGCATTTGGGTAGCCGATCAGGGGGTAATGTTCTTCCCAGAGTGCGGGCGCAACCATGATAGCAGGGTCACAGTTCGTTCTTGTTCTATTCTACTGTCTCCATCCCTTCGTAACGCACATGTCTTCCTTGGCCATAACCTCAGTGTATTGATGTTTCGGGGTCTGCGGCTACTCTGTCTTTTCTGAGCTACCTTCTGTCGTGGTTTATAGGCCCAGCGAACCCGTGGTATCTGCAACTTCCTTGGGCCCCTACTAACCCTGACGCCGATTGCTGGCACGCTGGTCGGTTGGGGTGGCTGTGGGCTGTTAATTCTACGCTGATTGGAGGTTCGCACCTTCGATGCCTGTCACTTGTGCTGGCAACAAATGCTTAGTCTGTTTCACTCTCCCGGCCGTGCACGTGCCTGCCTTCAACATATATGCCCTTTCCTTCACATCTTCGGATCTATACCGTTTCCTAAAGTAGCGATTGCGCAGGATGCTGGTGTGGGTATCTCTGGATGTTCCTTTGACCCTATTGTCACCATCCTGTTGCAATTGAGTTTGGTGACTTCATGCAGTCTGTTCTACCATTGTTCAATTTCTTTATCGGAGTTCGATGTGCAAGAACTATCACGGTCTCAAGAGAGTATACCATTCATTGTTGGATTTACTCTATCCTGATCTTGCACTGTAAGCTTTTAGATACAGTCTAGCTCGTTGTCGCTGTCTGCATCACGCACGGGCTTGGTATATCGTGGTCCTTCTGCTGGGTCCAACGGAACCACCACACGGAGAGATTTCTTTTCGAAGTTCATTTTTCATTTCTTGAGATTAATGACTCCATTCATATCTGTTGCCCAATCTATCCCTAACAGTGCAGGATATGGGTTACTATCATCCACAATTTCAATAACCTCAAAGTCGGTTTGGGTGCTGGCGCCATCGATGTCTACTGTAACTCCATGTAGGCGTCTCATAGGCGGAATCTTCTGCTAGTTAGCCATCCTTAGTTGAATCGGTCACCATTGCAGTGGAGGCCTACCCATGCATTCCCAAGTCTACTTTAGGAAGACATTTGCATCGGACCCAAATCTAGAACGACTTGATCCATCTCATAGTCTCCGATCTGGACTGTTAACCACATTTCCCGCCCAGTGCGCAAATCATGTTTTCCTAATTTTTGGATCATTCACGGTTCATCTCCTCCCTTGCACCGAGTTATCAATTGGTGCAACCCCTTTACCGCTTTAGCATCCCTCAGTATGTTCATGTGGGTTTCCAAGAAGGTGGTTAGCACAGACGTATCCTTCTTTGATCCTAATTGATCCTTACTCCCCGACATATAAGCTTCCGCGAAGCTCTTCTTGGCTTCCATAAAGGTTTCCTTCGCACGTTCCAAATCAAAATATGCTTGTTTGGGGGGGGGGGCTTATGATCCCATGCATCTGTCTCTGGTTGTTTCCCCTTATCTTCTCCAGTGGTCACGCCACTCCGGAGCATCATATTTACATTCGGCTCCTCTACACGGGGTTCAACCTTCATCATCTAGACGTTCTGAGTGGGGTTGGCTGGAAGCACCCCATTTTCTCACATCTAGGCAATTAGCGTGGGGCAATCAATGGGTTCATGGTCAAATTAGTAGTAGTGAGTACAACAAGATTTGGTCGGGTTCCTGCAATCCCGTGCATAATTCCTCGACCCTCCACAATTGTAGCAAATTAATTGTCCTCGTCCCCGTCCGGGTCCTATGCCTCCGTGGCCCTGTCCTCACCCCTAGTATCCTCCCCGTACGAATGGTGCGGTGGGGTCCTACCCGCACACCTCCGTTTGCATCCTATAAGCCGGTGTTCGATCCATCAACATTTGGTAACTGCAGCAATTTCTTTCCTCATGGCCTACTGTTCTACAGAAGTTACAAAATAAATGTTGAGGAGGGGGTTGCCGTAAGCTTGGCGGGAGGTGGCAATTGTCTATGGCATGCTTTCCTCCCTCTTCACAGATTGCGCATCAGAATGAGGGCACCACACTTGGCCCAGCCTATACCTCTGGTCGCAATGTTATTGGCCCCCCTCTTGTCACATAGTTTGAAAGATTGGACAATGGTCTTTGTCATGGCCCAATCCCTTGCATTTGATACACCATACTTCTTCCCGTGCCTAGGTCCTAAGCGTCTGTCCATGTTTCAAGCTTCGTATCTCTAGGCATAAGTTGTGTATTTGCGCTTGGATTTGTTGTACTCCCAACCTGGGTCCTATATTGGGGTTTCGTGCAGCCACATTGCTGCCTCTAGTGCTTCAGCTTGGGTTAAGATATTTTGTTGTGACAAAGCCGATCATAAGTATGGCATTAATGATGCGATAAAGCAAGCGTGTGCTGCTCATCTGTTAGCGTCATGTTGGCCTCGCGGATGGAAGTTTTCAACCTCTAATCTAAATCCCATGGGGTTTCACCAGGCATCATTATAATTTCCTTGAACCCAATCACTGACTGTGCTTCTGACTTGGGTCATCCAAATTCCTTATTTAGTGCCTCCTGGATTGCTACTAGTCCCTCATTTGGATGGTTACTTGAATATTTCATGTACCAAGTCAATGCGCAGTCCTACAGCACACTCACTAAGGTAGCCTTCTTGATGTTATCGTCTGTGATGTCCTGAGTGTCCCATATAGACTTGATCACGAACCAGAACTAGCCCGGTTCCTCATTTCCTACACCTTTAAATAGTGGCAGCTGGACTGCGCTTACCATATCGACTCTTGATG
Source organism: Pinus taeda (assembly GCA_000404065.3). Classification (NCBI taxonomy): domain Eukaryota; kingdom Viridiplantae; phylum Streptophyta; class Pinopsida; order Pinales; family Pinaceae; genus Pinus; species Pinus taeda. The sequence goes on from APFE030785457.1 coordinate 35,123, forward strand.
GTAGTGGGGTTGGGGGTGGGGTTTGTGTTGGAGTGGACAGATTTTATGTAGGTGAAGAGGGTGGTGGTGTGGATGGAGGGGCTATCAGTAAGAATCACTCTTTGATCAACCGGACTGCACTTCTTGGTGAAAACCTCGTGAGCTCCTTCTCACTTTCCCGGGAAATAGAGGCTAAAGGATTGTTCTCTACTCCTTTCATTCTGCGGTAACCTCTTCCACTCCATGTCACTCCAGACATCGATAAACACGCATAATCTTTTTTTCAAACAACAAAATCTTAATCCAAGTATTCAAGGATTTGATATACCTACCCTGAGGTCCTTGAACAAACCGCCTTTCTACTTCACTATAGCTCACAGTTGTATTCATCACGAACTTGGTAATAAATCCTCTTATTACCTGATCTAGCTAATGATCTACTGCATGCACGATTTTATCTTATGTGGTTTCTAGCCTATGCACCAGTTCTGGGGTTCACACAATAGGCTAGTCCAATCTACACCTTCCCCCGCTATTAGCTAGCCTCGCGATCCACTCGTACAACTCTACCGGAAATGTCGCAAATATTATTTCGTGAATGTCTGTGAATATATACCGGTCCATCCAATCTTCCTCTGATACTCACTGGTTTCTGTTTTCTTGTACTGCAAATTCGTGGAGTTTCAAATCCCACCACTCTTCAATCTCTTTCTTTGTTGGGTTCCAGCGTTCCAACATTAGACACCCCTTAGGTAGATCCCGGTCCCGGCAACGGAACCATTTTTGGGCTTATATGAGCCTAACCCAGGTTCAGAAGAATTATTTAGCCAAGCAAATCCCATAGCTACCAGCCCTTTCGGCAACAGTGCGCGAAGCGCGGACTAAGGTCTCACCCGAGGTAGTAGGGGAGGGTGCTGGAACCAGGTTTTCGCACCCTTGGGATGTCTAGATGTGGTTTGGAGTCCTCACACCCTGTTCTGCAACTTCGCGCTGCTCTAGATTCACGCAGATCCCAAATATCTCTTCCTGTCTATTAGCGTGCAGTCTAAAGATTTATTATATTAGATGAAGTATTGTAGTTCAGATCTACTTAGGAGGGTATTTAAGCAAACATTTAACAGGTTTGGCCAGGTTGCACACTTAGAATACACTTAAATTCACACATATCTATAACATAAGCATATGCATTTAGATTAAGGAGTTATATCAATCATTCATATGGTCAGATTCGTGATAACACAAAATTTGTAGAAGAAACTTATCTTTATTTCCACTTCTCACCAATACATCTAGATCCACCCTGCGCACTCAGCTGCAGGGGTCCGCACACACAACTATGGACTCTTCCAGGCCTCTGTGCACACAGCTGCAGAGCCTCTATCCATTACGCAAACCCTTGCCTCGGACTCGCAGACACTTTCAAACTACTTTCCTAAAAAACCCATTACATGCCAGATCCAAAAACATATAACCAGACTTAGCTACTCTACCCATAGAGCCTCACTCTATTTATACCTTCCCATGGACCGTGATCCATGGGCGAGCTGACTCAATTTACATTTCATTACATTATTTCTGGGCAGACTACCCTTTTGACTTTGACTTATTACAATTCACGCTCCGCGCCTCCTGCAGAGTGTTTACATTGTTTTTACCCAAAATTGTGGGCTTCGCACCCCATGACCGTTGCACGGGGCTTCCACTACCCAACATATGGGTACATTTCAGAATACCACATACCATTGTATCAGATCAGGATAGAAAGTTCCTGAGCACATTCTAGGCAAGCCTTTAGACATTATTGGACACTAATCTCACCAATTCGACTACATTCCATTTCCAGACTGATGGCCAGACATAGCTTGTCAATGAGATGATGGTTCACATACTACCCATGTACAACTCCAATCATCTCCAAACCTAGGATGAGAGCATTTCTTATGTTCAACACAATTATAACATCTCTCTCCATAGCTTGACTAGACACAGTCCTTTTCAAGCGTGTCTAGGTTTTCAACCATTGTGTCTGATTTATGTTGCCATGCCACATGTGGCTACAAAGACTGAATCCACACATGTACAGTCTGAGGCTGATAAAGCAAATTGGTTTATTAAACGCATCCAACATATCCACCAAAAGGTGCATGACATATTGGATAAGTTCAATGCCAAGTACAAGCAATGGCATGATCAACATCGAGTGCCACACAAGTTTCAGGTGGGAGACAAAGCTTGGTTGCATTTGTAGAAAGAATGCCTTACTAGAGCCCATCGGAAGCTTAGACCACTTCTGATATGGGCCTTACACCATCACCAAGGCTATGGGAGACAATGCTTTTGAGCTCAACATTCCCCCATTCCTTGGACTGCACCCAATGTTCAATGTGAAATGCCTTCGACCATACTTTCCATCATTCCTGGACACATCAGACATTGTAGAATAACTCGCACCAACAAAGCTAAACCCAAACAACATGGAATAGGCCACAACTGATTAGATCATGGACATGTAGATCAAGAACACTCGCCAGTAGAAGATACAACTGTATCGAGTTGTCAAAGCTAGCCAACTCCTGCACCAAGGCAAGTGGCTCACCAGGGACCAAGTTCAACAAAAGTTTCCCCATCTCATGGAGGCACTCAATGCAATGGGGACCATTGCTTACTATGGGGGGAGGACTGATCCACATGGATATTGGTGGCCACTTGCCTATTCCACTTGGACCCCCATCATTGTTTCTTTCAGTTTCCTTAACTGTAGCATAGTTTAGTATTTTTGGCAGTATTTCGAGTCCTAAACTTCGAGATTTGTTTTGAGGCCCTAAATGATGTTTTGATGGAAAATGGACAAACCTTGTATTTAGAACATGAGTTTTTAGTCAAAAGTTGTAGTCCTCGAATAGATATTTCTAGCAGGGTAGCATACACATCAAACAAAGATTGTATGTCAAATTTACAACCTTGTGAAGTTGTTGTACCAATTTACCCCAATGAGGCCCACAAAATTTTTTGCGCTTCATCTCCTAGGGTTAGGGTTTTGTATGTTTATGGGTTTCAATTATTTCTCAATAATAAATAGGTCTTCAAGCCTCATTTTAACATAGTTCAGAAGACACTTAGCCACTACAGCTCTTCTTAGAGATAAGCTACCATCACCTTAGCTAGTTTATTTATATTTTGCATGTAAACAATTTTCAGTACTTTGTTATTAATGAATTGAAGTTATGTTTTCATTGTATCTTTATTTTTTTATTTATATCTGTATTTCATTTCGTTACTTCATAAATCTAGATCAAGGATTTTCCATCATATCAGGGTGGCAGGCATCAAATCTACAGTGCTCAAGTGGCGCAGACAGTCGGGATGTAGGCCAAAGCATTCCCCAGATCTATGCAAAAATGGATAATAGATAGGCAGATCATCAAGCATCCATAATTGAGATAGAAGGTGGAACCAAAGGAAGAATTCCAACCAGAGATTTAGTGCATCTTGCAACGGAATAATCTCATGCTTCGGAACCGAGTAATATAGTAAGTTAAAGTGTGTGGAAGCACTTTCGGTCGAGGAAGCCACATGGAAGATGGCTAATCAGATGAGGGTATAATAGATTCTTTCCAATTATAGTTGAATTTTTCAAGGGAATTGGAGTCCCTTGAGAGATGATATGTACATGTGTTCAATCGCAGGGCAACATGCTTGGTACAATGGGGCAAGATAACGAGTAATTGTTATATTTATTAATGCACTAACAATTGTGTGTTTATGGCAGTGTGATGCAGGGAATCACAGGGCAAAGAGACTGCCATGAAATATTGAAGTAGGATTGGGCTAAGAATTTATTCATGAACCCTTGGAAGCATTGGGAACATAGGGGGATTGAGTCAGGGTGTCTGTTGAAAGTTTTGTGCTTTCAGTGTTTCATGATTTTTTTGTGCTTTATTTACGATTTTGACTGTGACGAATGCATGGGTATGGAACTTTTTTTGTGGTGTTGTATTGTTGTTGGATTTATATGTTTTCTTCTTGTTCTTTCCTTTTATATTTTTCGAGTTTCTTAGGAATTGGTTGGGGAAAGAGGAAAGTTAATGGAGCTCGCGTAGAGTTGAGTGGAACCCAACAGGCTATATAAAACTCAGATGAACCTCGATGGATGGATAAAGGGGTAGCTGAAGGGAAGAATATGACAACCAATTGAGCTAGTTGGGTCCATTGGTATAAATGGACAATGGAAAGACAATCATGAGAAAGGTAACTAGAAAATTTAAAGTAAATGGGCTTGAGGTACCTGATGCCTTGGCTAAGTTAGGAATTATTGTTCTCAATGTTATGCATGCTTTACACGGATAAAGGAATTTCTCTTAACCTTGACCTTATGAATACTGGTAATTATGTTGTGATCATGATTATTCTAATGCTTATATATGTGCGTGTGTGCCATTGTCTGATAGGGTCATCAGGGATCCTTTTTGTGGAAGAATGATTGTTTTTATGTAGGTGAATGGCATTAAAATATTCTTGGTTTTATGTGGAATCAAGTGAGCAGGGTATCCCTAGAAGATATATGATTTTAGTATCATGTGGATATGATTTTGATATTATGTGTTTATAACTATGCTTATGATTATGTTATGAATAGGGACGTGAAGGGGATTAGTTCTTGGTTCCTTCGAGGCTATAGATTGGGATAGGATCTCTAGATACCTATAACATCTTGGGATCCCTAGAGGCTATGGGTTGGAGCCCTATAACAACTTCGGTTCCCTGGAGGCTGTGGGTTGAGATTGTAGTCCTTGGAGCCCTGGACAACTTGAGAAGAGACTAATCTTGATTTAATATATACAGAGGTCATTTATGGATATTTCCACGTTTATGCTTTGATTTTAGCAATGTGATATGTGGCATGTTGGGACAAGCATGGATAATTGAGAACAACACAAATCCTGGATTTGGGTTGCGGGTGCACATAGTAAGGCATGGGAAAGATTCTAGAGGCAGGAATTCCTAGTAGAGATGGTGTAGTTGCTAGATCTGCAATACTTTTGTTGTCTACAAGTTGTACATGTTGTGTTGTGTACATGTTGTATTGTGCCATGTGTATTGTGTACGTGTTGCATTGTATCATGTGTATATGTGAAAGTGATGCGTTGTATAATGTGTTGGGACAGACAAGTATGTATAGCCACCCCTCCTACATTTATCCAATTTCACTAGCCCGTTAGGGTAAACATGAGATGAAGAGTTACTATGACATGACTTGACCTCCAAGCTCTAGTTATGGAAGTGGGGTTGACAACTGACAACTCACATACATCCCTCAAGGCTTACAAGACACTCAGGGACCAAAGAACCACCCCATGTGACCAAACCCTGAGCTAAAGTTATTTTTCTCTGACCTAACACCCCAACCGTATTCACAAGCATGCAAGGGTGTGGTTATGACCCTCCAACTGCATGCACAACATTGCATCCCAAAATCTTCAGTTCAGAGCGTGTGGTCCTGAGATCTGAGCCACCTTTCTAGGCCAGCCTCCAAACCACTGCCCATAACTACTTGTAAATTCTCATAATGATAAAGGACATAATGACAATGTTATTCATACAAAACTTGAACAATAACTTGACCTAACCAAGCCTAACCATGATATTTATTTCATCAAACATATGGTGAACATGTGAGTTACAGGTCATGAATGCATATTTGATCTTAAGAGTTTGTGGTCCATTTGATAATCATCAAGATTGTCTATTTCCCTATCCTAATAGCTGCAATAACACTTGTTAGCCCATGCATTCATACACCATTCATCAACTAGTCAAAACATAACAAGAGCCATAGTTACAACATGTTATAGAACCATGCTTATAACTATCATATAACTAGAATAAGAACCATAATAGAACAACCATTAAAGCCACATAATAACAAGTACAAGTGCTCATAAATCACCATGGAAAAATATCTCTTATTAACTTATGTAAAAGATAACAAAGTCAGGGACTTCCACATACTACCTGACCATAGATTGGGAAAAACCAAATCTTTCTTTAAGCCAATCACCCCCGTGCCATATTCCAAACATGAATATGGGATCTCAAGACATAAAAAACCATACCTTCCTAGAGATTAAACTACCTCCACCCTCAAGCTACTACGATCTCACCAAAACCGATCAAGAGATCATGAAGCCCAAATAAGCTTGGATGCCTTAGAATTTGTTCACCATTACCTTGAGGAATTTTCCTATATTCACCTACCTGTCGATGGTTTCCTGGAGATTAAAGCACCTATGTTAGAAATTAATTAACGAAGCAATGAAATACACAAAATATTGCAGAAACAAAAATACATAAACACATAAAACAAGAGAGACACAGTTATACATGGTTCACCCAATTTGGTTTACATCCAAGGAGAAACAACTAGTCCTTCCTTTTATATTATCTTGCAAAATGAAGAGATACAACCTACAACGAATCTGCTCTAATTTTCTCTTTTCTCTCACATAGTCTCCTCTCTCTCTCTTGCTCATTATAATAATCCACAACCACAATACAATTCCCTCATATAAACTGAGTGGGTGCCTTCTAGGGCAAAAAACCCTAAATTAACATAACTTCTATCGTCAAATCATCTGCCTAATGAATGACCTAGATTGTCTACGAAATTACAATATTTTAAAAGGAAAATTTTGATCGATTTTTAGCTTCGAGGGCACTACCGACGATTAAACGGGTGGTGTTGCCACCCCGTTAGGAACAAGGATCCAACCTGAATGAAACAAAAATATCTAAACAATCATGAATATAATCATGATCCACACCCAACAAGCTCCACTCCCAACCCTTGGGAATTTTCTTGAGACCACCTCACCCAGTTCCAAAACCTTCCAACAATCCAAAGCTCAACTAGAAAATAATCTCATCACACCATGGCTATCCAGGAAATGGAAAGGCAAGGCTAAAACCACTGTCAAAACCAAGCAAAACCCATGCCAACAACAACAAGTGAACCAAATAAGCAAATGCATGTACCATGCATGCAGATCTCAGTTAGGAAATCACACATGCAACCTTTTACCTGCAAAATCCCTCTGTTGAAGCTGCTTGATCCAACCTTCCTTGGTTGTCCTTTTCTTTCCTTGTCCTTCCTTTGTCTTTCTTGTCCTTCCTTTGCCTTTCTTGTCCTTCATTTTCCTTCCTTTATCCAATGCTAGAGTGCTATGAGAATGCTTTATGTGTGTAAGATTATGATAGAATAGAAGAGAGCTCCAAAACTAAACTGAAAAAAGCTGTGATTTGATCCTCATAAGCCTTTTTATCATTGAGGCTTCTATTTTCTTCTTTTTCCTTCTCATGCAAATATGTGACCCTTCACCTTCCTTTTCTCTTATTTTCATAAATAAATGGCAATTAATGCCTCTTTTCCTTTGCTAATGCCTTTGTCAATTTCCTTTGCCACAATAAAAAACAAGTGATTCCCACTATAGAGTTTTTCCCAACGTTTAGCTTGGAATGTGTCGCATTACCTTGGTTTTATTTTGCCTTTATTAACTTTATTACATGTACTTTTAACCCGGGGTTGTTACGAACCCCTACCACTTAGGGGAACACCGTCCTTGATGTCCAATGACACCTATGACCAACAAAACCGTTGAAAACAAAACATACTGCCCATGGAGCTTTATAACATAACTCGATGCAGTATTTATAATAAAAACCCGTTGAAAGCCAAAACCAACATGACAAATGTGACAACATGACAATCATATCGCTTATTGGAGCTTTATAACACAACTCATTATGGTATCTACAACCATATACATATATACATACATATACCAAAACTCATTTGGTCGACCTAGAAAATAAGGAAGGATACAAAGCCCACATCTAATCAACCATCTCCCATGCAGCTTCATCATGTCCAAATTGCTTCGACTGCACTTTAACTTGCTCGATTGCTCGGTTCTAGAACATGAGTTGTTTCCGCTGCAATATGCTCTGAGGTTCCAACTTGAATTCTCCTTTTGGTTCCACCTGCAATACATACCAATAAATCACATGTTCAACATCGTTCACATATATTTTAAGCAATGAAACATGGAAAAAATCATGGAATTTCACTGTTGGCAATAGTGCAAGTTTGTGGTCCACTAGTCCAATCCTATCAAGGATCTCAAAAGGCTTGCAATACCGAGGTGCCAACTTGGCACATGAGTCAATCCTCAAGGAAATCTTCATGGGCTTGATGCATAAATACACATGCTCCCCAATCTAAAACTCCTTGAATGCCATGTGTTGATTTGCATAACTCTTTTGCTTTTCCCATGTTACCTTCAAATTCCTCTTAATGACCTACATTTCTTGTTCCATCTTTGCTAACATATCTGGTCCAATTAGTACCTTGTTCACTGGTCACTCTAACTGATGGGAGTATTACAACTCTGCCCATAAAGTGCCTCAAATGGACTCATCCTCAACGACCCCTGATACCCATTTTTTTATGCAAACTCTACCATTTGAAGATATTTTTCCCACTTCCTCTGTTGATGCATGAAATACATCCTCAATAATGTTGTTAACCCTCTATGTTTGTCCACATGTCTGCAAATGATAGCCTATGCTAAAATCCAACTCTGTGGCTAGATTTGCAAACAACTCCTTCCAAATCCTGGAAGCGAACATGGAATCTCTATCAGATACAATCTTCTTGGGAACACCATGTAATATAACTACCTCTCTAACGAAGACCTGAGCTACCTCACTATCTGAATTAGTAGACTTCACTGGAATGAAGCGAGCTACCTTTGTCGACTTGTCAACCACAACCATAATGGAATCATATTGTCTAGATGTCTTCGGAAAATCTGTGATGAAATCCATGGAAATGACCTCCCATTTCGATTCTGGAATCAGAATCGTCTACAATAAACCACCTAGATCTTTGAACTACGTTTTTACCCACTGACAGTCTAAATATCTCATAACAAACTTAACCACTTCCTTTTTCAAGTACATCTAATGATAGAATTTCTAACTACTATCAATTCTTATGATATCTTGGGTGACATGATTACGAATTAACATGAAATTCCCTCAAGATAATCTTCTTGAGCTCACTGTCATATGACACATAAATATTGTTCCTAAATCTGACCAAGCCATTTGTTGTGAGATGATAATCCACATCTTGATTACCTATACCATGTTGTTGTAACCTGTGCTTAAGATGTCAGTACCTGTCATCCTGTTGTTTTACCTGCAAGATCCGCTCCTGCAAGTCTGTTCCATAAGAGATCACTACTGTAATGTTATTCACTTGCACTCTTCTACTAAGAGCATATAAAACCATGTTCTCCTTTCCCTTGATGTACCTAATCTTGAAATCAAACTCACTGAGAGTAGTTAACCATCTTGATTTCCTGGAATTCAGATTAGGTTGATCAAACAAATACCTCAATCCACTATGATCAATCATTAGAATAAACTGCCTACCAAGAAGATAATTTCTCCACATCTTCAACAAATGAAGGATAGCTTCTAACTCAAAATTGTGATTCACATAGTTTTTCATGTGCTCATTCAACTTCCTTGACACATAACATAGTACATGTCCCTCCTGCATCATGAATCTGCCAAGTCCCCTCTTGCAATAATTTGTACACACCACGAACTCTTTATCTGGATATGCAATCTTTAGAATCAGAGCATTTGTAAGAAATTGGTTCAACTGCTCAAAACTAGTTGCACATTCCTTTGTCCATTCAAACTTCTTCCCTTTTCGCTACAAAGATGTAATAGGATAGGAAATCCATGAGAAGTTCCTGATGAACCTCCTGTAATAACCTACTAGTACCATAAATGATCTGACGTCATCCACATTCCCAAGAGTTTCCCACTCCATGATAACTATGATATTTTCTTGGTCTACTGCTATACATTCACTAGAAACAACATGCCCCAAGCAATGAACTTTTTCCTAAAGAAACTGCACTTACTAAGATTGGCATATAATTAATGCTCTCTCAACAATCTTAACACTGCTGCTAGGTGTTCTACATGCTTATCTTCATTCTTAGAATATATCAATATATCAATATATCATCAATGAATATTATCACAAACTTGTCCAGATAAGGACACAACATAGTATTCATCAAACACTAGAAAGTAGTAGGAGCATTAACCAAACCAAAAGGAACCACAACAAACTCATAATGCCCATACCTGGTATGGAATGCGTTTTTGTAGGTGTCCTCTTCTTTTATGCGTACTTGATGATATCATGATCTCAAATCAATCTTTGAGAACACTACTGCTCCCTTCAATTGATCAAACAAATAATCAATCTGTGACAAAGGGTACCTGTTCCTTATCGTCACCTTGTTCAATTGCCTGTAATCAATGCATAGACTGAGAGTTCCATCCTTCTTCTTCACAACCAATATTGGTGAACCCCAAGGCGATACACTTGGCCTTATGTATCCCTTGTCAAGCATTTCCTTCAATTGCAACTTCAGTTCCACTAACTCTGGAGTGCTCATCATGTAAGGTGCATTCAATGTTAGTGTTGGTCCTGGTACCAAATCAATATAGAAATCCACTTCCCAATTAGGAGGCAAGTCTGAAATCTCTATTGGAAATATATCCTGAAACTGCTACAAAACTAGATACGTCTTCAAGACTTCGGCATCCTCAACATCCTTACCTTTGTCACTTGAAACATGCATTGTGAACAATACACACATTTTCCTGTAATTGTGCTTTGCCTGCATAGATATAACCATTATTACGGATGTAGGCTTCTTCTTTACTTGCAATATCTCTTCTCTCCATCATCATCCAAGAACTCGATAGCCTTCTCTAACAATCTACCTCATTCTTGTGAAGTTACAACCGATCCATACCCAAAATCACACTCTATGATACCAATGGAAGCAAATTTATATGTGTCGATGTAGACATACCGTTCAGTTCAAATGCACAAGCTCTCACCAATGATGAACTATTTTGTCAGTACCTATAGCCAATTTCACCAACCAAGACTCTACATGCACTTCTTTTCTCAAACCATACTTATCCACCATGTCAGGCTTAACATAACTATAATTAGATCGAGGGTCAATCAAAATGGAGACAACTCGATCATAGAGCTTACCTTCTGTCTCAATAATGGATGCCTGGTGATCCACCTGCTTGTTATCAAATGTTGCATAGATCCGAGGAATGATCTGGCCCACATCCCCAATTGTTTGCACCTCCTAAGCACTGTAGATCTGAGGTCTACCACCTTGATACAACAGACAATCCTTCTTGTGATTATATTTTCCACAAATCCAACACTGCAATGGTTCTCTACCACTACCCTTATTCTGTTGCTCTCTAAGTTGTGATCCATGTCCATTCTATGTTGTACTAAAATTCTTGTAAGGAGAAACATCTCTTTCTCACTTGCATCCTGAGGTTTTACTCGCTTCAGTGACCACTTTCCTTTAGTATTTTCATTCCCCTTCCAATGTCACTTAGGATTGGACTTATGCTTCGATTGCTCATAATATTGCTTCAACTTCCCAATGACTTCCTCTAGTGACCTAGGCTCATCTTACTCAATCCAATCCTTGAATTCTAATGGAAGTCCAGTGATGAACCTTTTGAAATTTTTTCCTCTCATACTTGAGGTAAGGCACATACCTCAACAACTCCATGAACTTGGTCATGTACTCCTCATCTGTCATAGATCCCATCTTCAACTAGTAGAACTCCTTAGCCTTTACTGTCATAGTATCTCTCAAACAAGTACTTCTTCCTGAAGAGTCTTTTGAACTCATGCCAACTTAAATCCTTTGTCTAGATGCCTCTGACATGCTTCACATCTTCCCACCAAATGTTAAATTTTTCCTTGAGACTAAAAATAACTATCTTGGCTTTTGTGTTCTTTGTATAATCATGCAACTCAAAGAAATTATTCATCCCAAGCAGCCATGCCTCTGCATCTTTCAGTTTCTTCAGCTCTCCATCAAAGGTAGGAGGCTTGGATTTCTTGAACTCATCCGATAAGTATCCCCTCTCAATCATCCTATAAGGTTGATAAGATCATGATACCTATTTGAACTAGAACTAGAATAAAACCCATAACCATTGCCTCTCTTGTTTGGTGTATCCAAGAATCTACCATCTATGATTGTGCCATCCCTATTTGACATGTGCCTTGATTGATGTTTTCTACCATATGCCCCATTAGTCCTGTCCTTCTGTCCATAACTGATCCGTGGTTGTCCATGTCTCTACAAATTTCACAAACTCTGAAGGATCATTTCATTGACCTCTGCTTTCTTTTCTTGAGCCCTGGAAAGCCTTTTTTATGACTAAATGATTTTGTCATCATCTTCCTTGCAACTTTTGATCTTTGCCTTTAAACTTATAAAAGTATATGCTATGTTAGGAGAGTACTCATATTTGTGTTTCTCATCTGATCTATAAGGAGAGTCACGTGAACTGTAATCCACCATTCCCCTAGTCATCTCTGATCTTCTTCTTCTTGCAAACATACCATATCATACAACCAAATATAAACATAATTAACATACCTTAGATAAGTTTCAGGGGAGGCTATCTCGCTTGCATAACCAGTCCAGATTAGCACGATATATATATGTGTGTGTGTGTATTGACATCTTGAATGATAACACTAACTACATATAATGAACTTATGCACGACACCCATAAACATGACAATGCATGAATAAAAACATGTGTCTAGCCCATCCACTCCAAGTATTTGAACCGTGCTCTGATACTGATATGTAACTACCCCCTCCTACATTTATCCAATTTCATTGGACTTCCACGGTAAACATGAGATGAAGAGTTAATATGAGATGACCCAACCTCCAAGCTTCAATTATGGAATTAGGATCAACAACTGACAACTCATAGACATCCCTCAAGGTTAATATGACACTCAAGGGAAAAAGAACCACCCCAGGTGACCAAACCTCAAACTGAAGCTATTTTTCTTTGACCTAACACCCCCACCACGTGCACAATCCTACAAGTGTGGGGTTATGACCCTCCAACAACATGCACAAGACTACTTGCATGTGATTGCAAACAAGAATATTCAGTTCAAAGGTATGGTCCCAAGATATCAGCCACCTTTCCAAGCCAACCTACAGACCACTGCCCAAAACTGCCTACAACTTCTCGGAATAATAAATGACATAATGAAAATGCTATTCATACAAAAATTGAATAAGAACTTGAACTAACCAGACCTAGCCATGACAGTAATTTCGTCAAACATATGGTGAACATGTGAGTTACAGGTCATGAATGCATATATGATCTTAAGAGTTTGTGGTCCATCTAATAATCATCAAAAAGGTCTAATACCCTCTATTAATAATTGTAATAACACTTGAGCCCATGCATTCATCAACCATTCATTAACTAATCAAAACATAACAAGAGCCATAGCTAGAACATGTTATAGAATCATTCTTATAACCAACATAAAACCATAATAAGAACCATAATAGAACAAATATAAAAGACACATAATAACAAGTACAAGTTCTCATAGATCACCATGGGAAAATAACTCTTATTAACTTATGTAAAATCCAACGAAGTTAGGGAATTCCATGTACCGCCCAACCATAGATTAGGCTGAACCAAATCTTTCTTTTAGTCAATCACCCCCATGCCATATTCCAAGCATGAAGGTGGGGCCTCAAGACATAAACAACCAGGGCTTCTTAGAGATTAAAACACCTCCACCCTTAGGCTACCATGAACTCACCAAAACCAGTTAAGAGATCAAGAAGTCCAAATAAGCTTGGACGCCTCCAAATTTATTCACCATTACCTTGAGGAATTTTCTTGCCTCCACCCACCTATCAAGGGTTTCCTGGAGATTAAACCACCTCCATCCCAACCCTTGGGAATTTTCCTGAGAGCACCTCACCCAGTTCAAAAATCTTTCAACAATCCAATGTTCAATCAGAAAAGAATCCCATCACACCATGGCTATCCAGGAAATGGAAAGCCAAGGTTGAAATCATTGTCAAAACTAGGAAAAATCCATGCCAATGATAACAAATGAACCAAATAAACAAATGCATGTACCATGCATTCGCACCTCAACTAGAAAATCACACATGCAACCTATTACCTGCAAAATCCTCCTTTTGAAGCTACTTTATCCAACCTTTCTTGTTTTTCTTTTGCTTTCCTTGTCCTTCCTTTGCCTTTATTGTCCTTCCTTTGCTTCCCTTTCTCCAATTCTAGAGTGCTCCAAGAATTCTCTATGTGTGCAATATTATGAGATAATAGAAGAGAGCTCCAAAACTAAACTGAAAAAAACTGTGAATTGATCCTCAAAGGCATTTTTATCATTGAGGCCTCTATTTTCTTCATTTTCCTTCAATTTTCCTTCTCATGCAAATCTGTCACCCTTCAACTTCCTTTTCTCCTATTTTCCTTTACTTTTATAAATAAATTCAAATTAATGCATCTTTGCCTTTGCCAATTTCCTTTTTCATAATAAACAACAAATGATGCCCACTTATTGACGGTGTTGGATACCACCAACATATAGTGTATCTCCCCAATATGAGGTCCCAATTATTCCTCACACATTTTGGTGCAAGAGTCCCATCCAGAAATATGACCCGACTGTTATTTACTTAGAGATTTTCCTTGGCTTAAGCAATTAGCATGAGAGAGTAGCATGCATGTGCTTTTGAAGGAGAAAGAGAGTGTGCCTTGTGAAATTTTCAATTGTAGATGTATCAAGTTTCTTTCACTGCAAGGGAGAGAAAATGAGCCTCTAAAAGAAAAGTAATAGTACTAATCTAGTGGATACACACACACATAAGCAAGAAATAATCGTTAAGCATCAAGTGAAGTAGTCCACATAGATGTAACGATCGTTAAATCATCACAACACATTTCAAACAATTTAACACCAAAGTCACTGAAATTGTTCAATTACTTTAGTATGTATGAAAGCCAACATAAACTGCAAATATTAGAAGAATAGTCTCAAAACATCCACGATTCATGCATAAAATTTGTTGGTTGAATGGCTTAAAGTATCAAGCAAAAGTTCCAAGATGCATAAGTATAATGAACATCACTAGATCCAATAGTGGAGTGTTAGAGCCACTACTTGCTCCCCAAAAGTATTACCTCCATCTCTCTAATGCCTTGTGGGAGAAGCCAAGGTTAAAAGTCCTTTGCTTGAGTAATGAGGTTCCTTTTATAACTTGAGGCCTGGCATTTCATATCCTCATGACTCTTGACTTTCCAGCTTTTGATGACCTTTGGAGTTCTATAACACTTAAAATTCCAAATGACCTTTGGAATTACATATGACTCTTGGAATTACATGTATTTTGGACTTCTTCACATGGCTCTTTTGTCCATACATGACTCTTGGACTTCAACTTATTTGTCTTTAAAATAATTACATGATTACATCATAATTTCCATATCATCATGTGATGAGGAGATGACAAGTCACTTTCATTAATGACTTAGACTTGTAGCGATTGATGAAATGGAATTTCTTCGATAGGTGACAAGGATGCTACTTGTCTCTCTGATATTGCATGCAACTTTCATGTTGTTGATGTCTTCACCCTCCAAAGGGTCTTTAATCTCATGGAGTCTTTTCAGCTTCTTCTATCATTCATATTCAATGTGTTATTTGTTCTTAAATGCTTCCTTTGACTACCCTCTTTTCCTGATTTCTTTATGCATCCTTTCCAAACTGCTTTGGAATACCTACATTTGCAATCACTCATGGCAAGCAAACAACAACCTAGAAAAACTCCTATTCTAACATGTTTAATGCAAGTTTTTTGTTTATGTCTTAACAATGTGCTTGGGAAGAGCAAGGAGAAATTCTGGGAACACTCCGAAAGGCTCAAGAGATTAAGCTTCAAGGCTTCGGTATGTGATAATTCACTCAAGAGGGGAGAGAAATCTAAGGGGAGGGTGTAGGGTGCATTGTCAAAGGACAAAGATATAAAGCTTCAGGGCTTCAAGGAGAGTTCATGCACTCAAGAGGTCCAAGGAGGGCACAAGACACAATCCTGAAGGTTGAAGGGGGTAGGCTTCATGCTTTCCAAGTGTACCATGTGATCAAGAGGGTCAAGGAGGGTACAGGGTGCATTGTTGAAGGATGAAGGAGTCATGATGATGCTTTGATGATGCACCATGCACTCAACAAGGAGGAAGGAATTATTTGAGGGCATAATTTGAAACAAGGAAGGGGATTAAAGCTTAGGGGTGCATTATGTGCTCCTAGAGGGCATAGGGAACACTTACAAAAAATGAGTGAGTCCCAATCAAGGCTTAAGAGAGCAACAATCACTCCTATCCCTAATGGGTTAACTTTTACCATAAAATTTTTTCTAAGTCTAGACGATAAAACAAGGGGTGAACACAATGAGTCTAGACATGAAATCAAGTGCGACACATAACAAATCATCAATAAGACTTAGACAAGATTTACCAATGAAAAATACACAACAAAATGTTAATTTACAAACACTCCCCAAGTACAATGAACAAAGTGTGTGTGACTGCGACCAAAAGTGTAATTTTACAACAAATAAAGGTGTAATGACTATGAAGTGCACTAGAGATGTTCTAAAAAATGTGACGACACTTAAGAATGATCAAGAACACTTGAAACATGTAGAATGAATTGAAACGACACTTGATGACCAAAGAGACACTTGTTGGGACAATTATGTAGGGTCCAAAATTAGAATGTACTGAAATTTTGAAGGATGTTGTAGTGACGGAAACACATGACGACACACTGGACAAACTTCAACTTCTCTGCCTAGGAATACATTTTCACTTAAAGGGTCATCCCTTTAGGAAGTATTGATTCACCAATTAGATTGTCTTGACTTCCCCTTTCAACCAAGTTATATGCATAACAACTCACCCTTCACTTGTTTCAAGAACAAAAAATATATGCCATATCGCAATTGTTTCAATATAGGAAAGGGTAATATGTGCGATGAGTTTAACATTTTCAAAGTGTGAGTTTCATCTTTGGTGTTGTGTCGCTACCAGTAGGCCTGGATAATACCTGAACAAAGTCACTACGGGAGCACAAGCATTGCTTCGTTGCCAGTGATTGTGAACAATACCTTGGTGAAGTCACTTACTTCACCTCGCTACACAGGAAGCCTTTCTCTTCTTTCACCCTTTATTTATTTATTTAATAGGACTGTGCATTGACACTTCTTATTTTCAACAGATGGAAGAGGGATATCGATTTATTGAGACGAGAGGAGGTTTCCCCTTCAAAGAAGTATTTATATAACCTCTGATATTGGTTTGATCTCTTGAGATTTTCCCCTTATCCTTTCTCTACTTGATTAAAAAAGCATGAGACCCAACAAGTAGAATTAACACCAAGTTGAGGAGTTTGGATACCATAATTGATGTGGACATGATATATTCCCTCAAGGTTTTCCTTTTGGATGTATCGTATTTTACATCCAGACTCATCTCATCCTATGACATCTTCCCAAAACAAAGAAGAAGAACTAACATATAGCCAAGCGTTGTGGTTATCACATTTTCTATTTATTCCACTACAAAGCCCTTATGATTCATGCACTCTTTGACACAAGTACTTATTTATATATATAGACCAGGACACAAAACATGACAGGACATGACTTGAAACGACACACATGACACAAACAATAAACGATGAACAAATTGTATAGGAAACACAACTTAGAGTTGTTATTGACAATAGAGTTTCAAATATTGGCCATTTATGGGAAAAAGGTCAGTTCTCACATCTAAGGATTTCAGCTTGAAAGTGTTATGACCGAGTTTCTCTTCGATGGTGTAAGGGCCAATCCATAGATATTGGAACCTTGTGTGTTTTCCTTTCTCTTTGTGGGCTTTATCCCACTTTAGACTAATTTAACCACATTGAAACTCTTCGTCCATGCAATTTTTTAATCGAACCAACACTTAATATGGTTGTGATGGATGACACATATTTCTTTGGCTTTGAGCTTTTCTTCCTCAAGTTTGAGCAAAGTATTTATCCTTCTTTGAACCCGAGGGAAAAGTCTACATTGGGAGAGTTTCAAGGTTGGGAGATATAGGTTTGGAGGCAAGATACCTTCTTTACTGTGTACTAGGAAGTATGATGAGTTTTTGGAGGGAAGGCTTAGGAGTTACATGGTCAACCCATAATGCATTTATCAATTCATTATGCTAGTTTCTTTGCTCATATAATTTTTTCTCTTGATTATGCGAATGAGATTTTTGTTTGTTGATCTAGCTAAACCATTTCCCTGTAGATAATAGTTAGATACATGTTTTAACACAATGCCATTCTCTAATGAAAATTCATAAAGTTTTAGCAAAGAAAAATAATTCGAACTATCAAAGACAAGAGACGTTGGAACACCAAACCTGGTTATAATGTTTTTCTTTAAGAATTGGATGACTTC
Source organism: Pinus taeda (assembly GCA_000404065.3). NCBI lineage: Eukaryota > Viridiplantae > Streptophyta > Pinopsida > Pinales > Pinaceae > Pinus > Pinus taeda. Next base: position 53,608 of record APFE030785457.1, read on the forward strand.
CTAGTTGTTAACTTGTCTTAAAGGAACTCCTTATTTCCACTAAGTAAAATAATAATTCAATGTTAAAATGTATCGGTGTTTCTTTGATGAATGTGGGAATATTTCTCCAAGTACATCTAGTCCCCACTATTAGAACAATTCCTCAACTGCTACCGGTAGTATTGGGGTGACTGAATTTTTGTCTTGACTGGTACATCTCTGACAAGGTGGGCACTTGAGAGCATAAGTATGAGCGTCTTTGAATAAGGTGTGCTAATAATAACCATCCCTCACTACTTATGCGTCGTTGTATCGCCCACATAGTGACCACCTTCCGATCCATCTTGCAGATCTCTTAATACCTTCTCTTTATCTTGACACTCAAGTCATCTTAGGAAGACACCATTGTGGTGTTTTCTAAATAAGACTCCATGAATGAGTTAATACGATAGAGATTTAAGGCAAATTTACCTCTTTTGTCTATTCGATAAATGTGTGGGCAAGGTATCATGCTCTAAAAATTGTCGTATGTCTGAATACAATGGCACTGTTGAGCTTGTTTGGGGAACTTGTTCAACGTTAAACATTTCTATTTCCTACTCCCATCCTGAAATATCTTGCTCCAGAGCGTCTCTTGCTTCTACTGCTAATTGATAGAGGCAATGACCCTTAATAGTGTGAACTCGTTTAAAATCCAAGTCATATTCTTGTAAATAGTTCATCCAATTTTCCCTTTTCTCATCCATCTTCTTATGAAACTAGCTCACAAAAAGATAGAAAAGATAATTGAATGCCTTAGAATTCAGCCTCTTCGAGGGGGAAACCTCCTTTACATTACACAAATGAACAATTCTTCGATGATTCAAATGACAAAACCTCCTTTCTATAT